>JADBJO010014447.1:17500-20000 GCA_016801955.1 Conus betulinus | reverse complement strand
TGTTTGCTCACACATTGTGGTCTGTGTTGTAATGTGCTGTTGCTCACACATTGTGATCAGTGTTGTTGTAATGTGCTGTTGCTCAAACATTGTGATCTGTGTTGTAATGTGCTGTTGTTCACACACTGGGATTTGTGTTGTAATGTGCTGTTGTTCACACATTGTGATCTGTTTTGTAATGTGTTATTGTTCATACCTTGTGATCTGGTTTGTAATGTGCTGTTGTTCACACATTGTGATCTGTTTTGTAATGTGCTGTTGTTGTTCACACATTGTGATCTGTGTTGTAATGTGCTGTTGTTCACAATTTGGTATCTGTTTTGTACTGTGCTATTGTTCACACATTGTGGCCCGTGTTGTAATGTGTTATTGTTCACACATTGTGATCTGTTTTGTAATGTGCGTTTAGCTTCTTTTCGTTTGCTTTTTTTTTTTCTTCTCCCTAATCATCATATTTCGCTTGTGAATTTCATATTAGCGTCTGAACATTGGGCAGTAGTTTATTGTGTCTGCAGTTGTGTCATTGCTGTGGAAATAACGCAAGTAGGAATGACGCGCATGGTAAACGTGTGGATAGTCACACATTGTGATCTGTTTTATAATGTGCTTTACTTTTCTTCCCCCCCTCTATTCTTCCCCCCCCCCACCCCCCCCCCACACCCACTATTATCATGTGTAACTTTTAAATGTCATGTTACGCGTCTGAATATTGTGTAGCATTTTATGGTGTCGTAGTTGCTGTGTCATTGCAGCGGTGTTAGTGGTCGTGGTGGTGGTGGTGGTGGTGGTGGTGGTGGTGGTGTGTGTGTGTGTGTGTGTGTGTGTGTGTGTGTGTGTGTGTGTGTGTGTGTGGTGTGTGAGTGACAGAGAGAGAGAGAGAGAGAGAGAGAGAGAGGAGAGAGAGAGAGAGAGAGAGAGAGAGAGAGAGAGACAGAACGGAGACAGAGACAGAACTGCACACACACACACACACACACACACACACACACACACACACACACACACACACACACACACACACACACACACGCACGCACACACACACATACACACATACGCGCGCGCGCACTCACACACACACACACACACACACACACACACACACCACACACACACACACACACACACACACACACACACACACACCCCTCCAACAAGTCTCTAATGTCAGTAGAAATTGACTCCATCCAGTCTCCCCCCACAGATCCTCCGGAGGAAGAGAGGAGCTGGACAGCACGCACCTGCCTCTGGAAATCAGCATCATCACTCCATCACCCGCCAGAAACTGACCACAGACAACAGACCCGAATGGGCAGAAGGAAGAATGGACGACAGCTGAGGCACTGACTGACCAAGCCAGCGCTCACTGGAATCCCAGAGCCACATCGATGCTGAACTGGTTTCAAAGAAATCTTAAATGAATATTTGCGAACCGCCCTCCCCCCCCCCCCCCCACCCCCCCAAAAAAAAAAAAACCCAAATACGTGGACAAACGAATCACAAGACAAAACACGACGCGTTTCGTTCTCTTAGGTCTTCCTCAGGCAGGCAAGATACGAAACAATTATTACAATGAAACATTTTGACCGTCATCACTACCATTATTAGCATTCCTATAAGTACTATAAGTATCGTTATTACTACGTTGACTCACACATGATTTTCATTCTGACAGCCTCATTTTCATTCAACGCCTATCTTGCGCTGAAGAATTTGAAGATAAGTGATTGCTCGTTCATTTTCGTTGTCCTGATTGTTTTGTATCTTGCCCGAAGAAGACCCAAGAGGTCGAAACGCGCCGGTTTTGTCTTGTGATTCGTTTGTCCACGTTTATTTTAGGCGGGTTCGCTAACATTTATTTAAGATTTATTTAGAGATTTCCGCCTGCAGTCGTCTCACTTTGCAACTGGTTTCAAAGAGTTTTTTTTTTTATTACTAGTACCTAATGTTATGCATGGTGTTTGCATTTATTGGAATCAGGTACTTAATCAAAGTTGTGCCGGTTTGTGCATGATATGTGCATTCATTGGAATCATGCTCTTAGTCGAAGCTGAACTGGTTTCAAAGCTTTTCTCTATCCGTTCTTAAACACCTGCTTTTGTGCATGACATATGCATTCGTTGGAATCATGCACTAAATCGATGTTTAGCTGGTTTCAAAGGGTTTTTCGTTTCATTACCAGTACATAATTTGATGCATGATATGTGCATTCATTAGAATCATGCACTTAATCGATGTTGAACTGGTTTCAAAGGGTTTTCGTTTTATTACAAGGACATGATTTGATTTCATTGGAATTAGGCACTTAATCGATGTTGAACTAGTTGTGAAGGGCCTTTTTTGTTAGTAGTATCCAATCTTATGATTGATATGTGCATCCATTAAAATCAGGCACTCAATCAATACTGAACTTGTTTTTTTTTTTTTTTTTTTTTTTTTTCAAATCAAAAGTACCTGATCAAATGCATGACATGTAATTTTTATTTGAATGAAACGAAAG
>JADBJO010014447.1:0-7500 GCA_016801955.1 Conus betulinus | reverse complement strand
TTTTTTTTCCTTCTTCTTTTTCTCCTCCTCCTCCTCCTTCTTTGTTTCCTTATTTCTCTTCTTCACTTTTCTTTTCAAACTAACCCAGTTTCTAAATATCCGGGTTTAGTCGTTTTTCTTCATCATCTGCCATTTTGTTATAATTCCTAACAATTATTCCCTGACACACTGTGACATTTCTCTACCTATCATGTCCTAGCCTGTGCCCTAGCGATGTGTTCAACGCCCTCAAATGCCCCACTGAACTCTCAGACACAGGGAAAGGGGGGGGGGGGGATGAGAGTAAAACGGATGATAACATACCACAGGACAGGAAAAAAAAACCCTTTTCCTTTAAAACCCGAGATGATATCTTTGACGCAGCATTCGTCCACGAATACCTGACCTGGACGGCGACTGTACCGAGAACTAAACAGTTCGTACACGCACTGGTGGACGAAACTAATCAGATATACCTGTACGCTTTCTCAAAGCGGAGCTTCGTCAATATGCCCGAGACTGGCTTGAATGTAACTGTATAGAGAAGGGGTTGGGGAGGGACTGACGGGTCAGATAAGGGGGGAAGGGTGAAAATATCTGCAAACACACAGATAATTTCTGTGCTTTCAAATGAATTTTTAATCAAACAATTTGAGCTTACAGGTGCGCATAAAGAGGACAGTACGAAAAGTTGATATATCAGCTGCATTTCTGTACGTTTCGTCCATAAACATTTGTTACACGAAATAAAAACGCAAATCAAAAGTAAGCAAACAAAAAGGCAAATTAAGTAAAACAGCTTAAACTAGGTTTGTCAGCATGTGATTTCTTCTTAATACCTCATAATGCACTTTTCTGTTAATAATTTCTAGTTTCTGTAGCGATGTCATGTTCATACATCCACATTCGTTTCCAGTGCTCACTTTCCATGTCGATCTGAATTGTCTATCTTTTCTTATAATCCGTCGAGTCTAGGCATAGGCCATTCTACAATTCTACTCTCCCGTCTTCTGATCATTCAATACTAAATGTGTTACGCTACAGGCGTATCATGTGTGGACATTTAAATGTTGACATGATCAAGTTGATTGTTTCTAATATCCTGAATTTTCTGTATGATTTCAAGATGTTTCACGAGAAATTTGTTGAACCATCTGAATACAGTGACATTGCACCTAGCAATCTTCCCCAAAATTGCCACCAAAGTTTCATACACATATGCCATTGTTCAACTTCAAAAAGTTGTTGTAATTTACAGTTCGTTGTAAATCACAGCTCTGAAACTGTGACAAGAAAATCTTCGCCAAGTTTGTTGTAGTCAACAGCTCTAAAACGGTAATGAGAATAATCTTCAACAAGCTCATTGTAACCAACAGCTCTGAAACTTTGATTGGAGAATTGTACGCCAGAATTGATTTTATGGCAGTAACAGCTCCATGGGTCTTGATCCACAATGTGAAGGATCACCGAATGTTATACAGTGAAAACATAATTCCTGTGCAGTATGAGGGCATTAGGCGGTATCCCTGGCGTCAGCCATTTGGGTGATGATCCTGTGGAGGATGATTCTGGCGACTACTTTCCCAGCTGCCCTGCTCCCTACCTCTCGCCATCTACATACCAGCCTCCGGTACCCTGGAATATTCTCCCCCAGTGAAATCCATACATTAAGTGAGACGTCTCCTTCAAAATTCGTAGACATCCCTCTGTCCCTGCAGTTAAATCAGTTTGGTTATCGCCCCGATCTCTTTAGTCGGGCTGTCTGCTGAGAGTCTGTGAAGGTCTGAGGAGAAGGCAGTTTTGACCGTGTCTGTTGAGAGACTGTTTTCATGCCCATGTGCACGTAGAGAGAGGAGAGAGAGAGAGAGAGGAGAGAGAGATAGAGAGAGAGAAAGAGAGAGAGAGAGAGCGAGAGAGAGAGAGAGAGTTTTGTTCTGTGTGTGTGTGTGTGTGTGTGTGTGTGTGTGTCTGCGTGTGTGTATGTGTGTGTGTGTGTGTGTGTGTGTGTGTGTGTATGTGTGTGTGTGTGTGTGTGTGTGTGTGTGTGCGCGCGTTTGTGGATTGTGTGGATTCGAGTCCCCATGAGTTCAGAGAGCCTTCTTCACGTCTTCTAGGCTCTTTACTGTTTTCAGTCATACAAGCTGGACTGAGCTGATAGGCGGAAGGTGTTAGGATCTGCTGCGAATACACACAGCCCTCTGCAGATCACTCCAGCACCACAGGTGCGTTCAACCTTATACGGTCGACAGAAAGTATTGGGATAATCTGCAGAAGTTGTGTGAACTCAGAGAGCTCTATTTTAGAACCATCGGTGTTCCAACCGTACAAGCTCAGGACAAAATCATGCACCGTCTTTGAAACTCACAGACAATGCAGCAATGACTCAACAGCATGGGCAGAGCAAATACAGCAAAATGGTAAGCATCCTTTGTGAGATCGCAAAGCATGTGGAGGTGTTTGAGTACTAGTCATAACCTGACACTGAGTATCTTGCTAAAGGTAAGATTACATACATTACGGGCGTTTCTGCCTCTTTCTTTTTCAACGTTACCTTTCTTTTCCTGTATAGTCCTACGTGGTGAAATATGTGTCTGTTTGCCAATAACATCCCTGGCTTACAAAATATGATCTTTTTTGTTCCGAGTTTTCTTTTTTCTCTTGTATACCTGTTTCTATCCGTCCGCGTATGTGCTGAAATACGTGTCTGTGATTAATGCGTATATCTGGCTTTACAGATATTTCTGTATCGATTTTCGCATAAAGCTTTGCTCTTGAGGAAGTGTTGGGGTTCGTTTTGATATGGTTTCTGTGATTATATAATGATAATGTCTTTCTTATTAGAGACTGAGTCTGCATAAGAAATGTCTTTTTTATTTGTTTGGCTTGGGTTTTCTAGCGTGCCATACTGAAAGTCTCAGAGGTCGGTTCTTCATGCAGCTTTGTTAATACTGATATCCGTTCATTATGCGTGTCTAATTGTGCTTCTGAGCTGTTCTTGATTGTGTGTCATTACTTAAGCATGTTTTGTATGGCGTTCTGTCTTCTTGTAATGTATGGTATGGTATGGTATGGTATGGTATATGGTATGGTATGGTATGGTATGGTATGGTATGGTATGGTATGGTATGGTATGGTATGGTATGGTATGGTATGGTATGGTATGGTATGGTATGGTATGGTATGGTATGGGTATGGTATGGTATGGTATGGTATGGTATGGTATGGTATGGTATGGTATGGTATGTATGGTATGTATGGTATGGTATATGGTATGGGTATGGTATGGTATGGTATGGTATGGTATGGTATGGTATGTATGGTATGGTATGTATGGTATGGTATATGGTATGGTATGGTATGGTATGGTATGGTATGGTATGGTATGGTATGGTATATGGTATGGTATGGTATGGTATGGTATGGTATGGTATGGTATGGTATGGTATGGTATGGTATGGTATAGTATGGTATGGTATGGTATGGTATGGTATATGGTATAGTATGGTATGGTATGGTATGGTATGGTATGGTATGGTATGGTATGGTATGGTATGGTATGGTATGGATGGTATTATGGTATGGTATGGTATGGTATGGTATGGTATGGTGTATGGTATGGTATGGTATGGTATGGTATGGTATGGCATGGTATGGTATGGTATGGTATGGTATGGTATGGCATGGTATGGTATAGATGGTATGGTATGGTATGGCATGGTATGGTATGGTATGGTATGGTATGGCATGGTATGGTATGGTATGGTATGGTATGGTATGGTATGGTATGGTATGGTATGGTATGGCATGGTATGGTATGGTATGGTATGGTATGGTATGGTATGGTTTGAAGACAGTGTGTTTTAGGTAGCTCACTATATGCCTTTTCAATTTCTGCTTGTCTGCAAGATGAAAGACTCTGCGTTTAAGGTTGAGAGATATAATGCACGAGGAACCTACGTTACGCGGCGCAAAATACAACACATATACGAAGCACCTTTAAAAGATAAAATCAAAAGTGATCAGTTTATCATGAAAGCTAACATGATTCCTTTTCAGCATCTGACTTAGCAAAATAATCAAAATTTGCATTCAATGATGAATTAATATGGTACATAAGCACGGAATGTCGTGCCACACAGCTAGTATACAAGGTATGAGAATTAGTTAACTTAAGAAAACAAACATGACCAATATTATTGATCAACAAACTTCTGTGTCACACCATAGATCATTAGCAGTTGCTGTTATGTCAGTGTCACACACAAGATTTCTCATCCTGACTGCACTGAATTTCAGGCGGCTGAATGAACTCTAACTATCAGCTTCAAGATGAAGTCATCAAGAGCTTCAGAGTCGGGGAACTCTTCATCCACCTCTTCCTGCTGGGGCTGCTCCACTAGTTCTTTCTTCGTCACCCTCTTCCTGCTGGGGCTGCTCCACTAGGATTTCCACTAGTTCTTGTGTGGCATGAAAAAGCCATCTGTCCACTGGATTTCCAGTTTCTTATCCACAACATGCCAACCATTGCCGTCTGCTTGACGAATGGCTGCAGTTGCCTTGTCTGCTTCATTCCAGACAAGCGCCTGGAAGTTGGCTCTTTTGACATGCATTCTCAATGAGTCTCTGCATGGTGGGAGCAGGCTCATGTCCACTCCGTTGTAGGTGTCCAACAGGACTGATGGAGTAGTTCCAAAGCGTTCGAGAAACTTCTGGTGCCTCAGTTTGTTTATATCAGTCACGGACCTCCCTCCATACAGAAGGCATGTGAATTGCTCAAGTTTTGCAAATAACTGAGCTGGAATTTCAGTAGATTTTCCCAAACTGACTGAAAGTGGCAAGGAACTCTGGGTGTTGCTTTAAGAGTCTGAGAGCCACCAGCTTTCCTTTCTTCACAAAAGCACTGGTCGTGTCACACCCTGTAAAGGAATGCAATGCTGACTCGCTCTCTGAAGCGTGACAGTCGGGACAGTATCCTTTTGCAGCTGTCATTTGTGAGAGCTTCTGACAGTCTGTCTTCTGATGGATCCATGGAAAGGCGTAGAACCACTGCTCTTGCTTCTTCATCAAAAAAGTCCTTCTCTGACGATTCAAATGCCTGTAGAAGAAGACGTTCAAGAGCTTCCAAGACAAGTTTGTGAACTCTAAGAGCTCTGTTGTAGTGCTTGCCAGTCATGACTTTCTCTATTGACCCACTGGCACAAACACCTGACTCAACAAGAATTTCTTCGAATCCACTGCACCTCAGGCTTTTTCCCAAAGCACACATGTAGGCACAAGTGAGGTGGAATGCGCCCATTCTGATGATGATGTACCCAAACTCTTGTGGGTTCTGCCACACAATGGAATAGGCTTTCTTTGCCACCGCCAGGTCAAATGTCACTATGGTATACTGCTGGCCCACCTGCTTGGAAGCTTCTTGCGATATGCGCAAGATATGCTGCACTGTTGCATTGTCAGTGATAGGAGCGAAGACAGGAGGCATATACTCCACTGTTGATTCGTTGGAGCTGCTTTGTGCACTGCTTGCTGTGAGAGAAACCCATCCAGCCCAAGATGGAACTGTCTGTGCACTATCCTTGGCAGAGCCCTGCTGCACATCCACAGAATGTCAGATGACTTTACAGATTCTTCCATGTGAGGTGCTTCTGTCAGTGTAACTGCTAAATTCGGTTCACATTTGCTCTTTGCAAAGCACGGCTCAAGCACTGTTGATCTGCTTGCGACTGATCGATCTTTAGTTCTAGGCAAAGAAGCAGGAATTTCAGCCAAGGCATCTGCACTGCCCTCTGCAACCTCCTGAATAATCAGTCCATGAGCAGTGTGTGTTGTGCCTGCGCAGATGGGGTCTCTTCATTCAAATCAAAATTGTCCCAACACAGATGTGTGACCACATTCCTGTCTGGTCTGATTGATGGGGGAAGAACTGTCTCTCTGTCATCAATGTCCTTGCAGATTGCTGTTTCCAGCTCTAAGATGCACGAGTAGGAAGCACAGTTTCCGAAGCGATGGATCAGAGTGATCACTTCAGCACTCCCTGTGAGGTGCCGAAGTGTCATGCCAAGAAGAAGATGCTTTGGCATCAGCCACTGACCTCTTGATGCAGCCTGACAAAGGTCTTGGGAAAAGGACTTGGCCAATCTTTGATTTCTTTCTGATGACTCCTGCCCTTTCTTTCCTGTAATGAGTACTGAAATAAACTCTTGGAGGTAAGGTGGTGGACTGATAGCATCACTCAGCAGAAAACTGGCTGAGGGGGGCCAGGGCATTGCCGGGCTTCTCGCTGATGAGCACAGTGAATGATCCTGCGGAGAACTAGAGCTGCTTCCTCAGCCTCTTGGAATCAGAGGCAGCAGTCTCAAAACGCTGTCTCAACTACTTGACCTTTGGGAACAACTGACGAATAGACGAGTTCACTTCTGTAATTAGGTTGCCAGAACTGTATTTGGTTGCCAAATTCTTTTTCCAGCTTGGACTTTAGCTTGCCTGTTCTGTAATTTTCATTGTAATGCTGGGGTGTATTTTCAAGCATGTATTGCTGATATTTTTCTCTTAACATGGTCATCCGTTCTACATTGCTTCCTTCAATAATGCTGTCCTTCACATATTGAACAATATGGTAGAATGCAGCTTTGTGTGCAGCTTGCTGTTCAACGGTTTTGGGCATCTTTGATGGTTCTCTGGTTCCTATCATCCTCTCTAGTGTAATCTTTACGACATGAGCTGTGATAATGTGCTTCTCGAGCAACCAAGTCAATGTCTTGCACCTTCAAAAGAATGTTTTGGTCTTGTTTTCTCTGGGCTGCTTTCTTTAATAGAGTCCTCAGCTGTTTTTGTGACACATTTGACCAACCTTTCAACATGTCTTTTCTTTGTAATACGATTCTTATCACAAAAAAGGCATTTGTCAGCAGGCAACAACACTCTGGTCGCGATTGGGTTTGTTGCTCTTGGTTTCTTTGAGGAACTTGGTTCTCCCTCCTCCTCGGGTGGGATGCTTTCGTTTCAAAAGTCTGGAGATATTTGTAAAATTAGTGTAACACCACCTGTGATAACCCTGTTGATGCGGAATGTATTCATCTGGTATCTGGGAACAAATGTCAGTCAACCGTTCACTTTTTCACTGCCATGTTTTTTTCTGACCTCAGCTGCCTCTTTGATTTTCCTGAAGCCACACTCAGAAAGCTGTCTTACTTTTGCAGTCTCTTTTATTCTGCTGAAAGTGAATGATGCAGACTGGACCCACAGTCTTCGTTTTTTTTCCGGAAGCCTTGCTGGATTTCAGTGTCAGAGGTTTCTCATCTGCCATAACTGGATGCAGGTGAGATCACTGCAACACACTACAGAAACCCGAATTAGAATGCTATCAAACTGATAAAAAGGTTGAATTTGTAGAAATTGTCCTTTTTTTATTAAAACAGCCAATTATAAAGAGACAATGTCAGTACGATGTAAACCGTGGACAGTGCGATGAGGTTCGGAGGGTGCACGTACTAGAACTGGTCCTACAGACACAAACAGCAG
>JADBJO010014446.1:35000-42500 GCA_016801955.1 Conus betulinus | reverse complement strand
AGCGATCAAGCCATTCCAACAGTGACAGAAGAGCCAGTCATAGGCTTTGGAAGGTGGTGCGCCAAATTCTTAAAAGACACAGTGAGGAGGAAGGTTCGTAAGCTGATGGAAGAAGAAAGCCTGCAGATAATGGACCGGTGTGGCCACCCTAGTCAATGCAAGGTCCAATGTCTGCAGTTCATGCTGATCATGGAGGTCTTCTGGTCTCTCTTGATATCGATATCAGCATGAGCAAGATGGACTCAATGAAGGCCAAGATCAGTGAATACACAAGGAAATGGCTAGGTGCCCCACCTGGTATCACTGATACCAGGAGGCTGTACTGCCTCCAACCAAAAGGTCGCAATCCATCCTCGAGGAGTTGTGAAAGCCAGGTTATTCACCATGCATGCTGACTCGGCAAATAAGGTTGCGAGATCAGTCTAACCTGAGATAAAGATTGGTAGAAAATGGACAGTTCAGGAGGCAGTGGGCGTGGCAAAGGAAAGCCTCAAGATCAGAGCAATAACAGGGCAATATGAACCAGCATGTAGGGACTGGGATCAATAGAAATCAAGATGAGAGCAATAACAGGGCAATATGAACCAGTATGTAGGGACTGGGATCAATAGCAATCAAGATCAGAGCAATAAGAGGGCAATATAATCAGCATGTAGGGACTGGAATCAATAGAAATCAAGATGAGAGCAACAACAGGGCAATATGAACCAGCATGTGGGGACTGGGATCAATAAAAATCAAGCGTGGGTCAAAGGCAAAAGGGAAGCAAAGAGGGCATAGTAATACAGGAGCTGAAGATGAAAATGCCAAAAGAATTCAGAAGGCAGTCGAGTGAGGTCAACAGTGACTACGTGGGAGACTGCACTCCAAACAAGTCTCAGCTGGATTGAAAGTTGCATATGGCTCCTCTAAGGATCAGCTTCATCCTCAGACCTATACATGGCCTTGTGCCCTCGGATTTAACCTGGTGAAGAAAAGGGCTGAGAGTGGGGGGATGTGATGATCCTACGTTCCCTTTCTTTCAGGGTAGACAAACGCTGGAATATGTCCGGAGTTCAAGAAAAGCAGCACTAACCCAGGGAAGCAACATATGGAGACACAATCAAGTATTTAAAGAGAACACATACGCAGTTAGCACTGCCAGAGAAAATAATACACTACCGGAAGCTTCAACAACAATGCTCTTTACGGTAGGAGGCCATAAACCATGGTCTGGAACAGCTGTGACATCAACAGCAAGGAACTGGGTTTCCTGGATGGAGTGATTAAGTAGGAGTAAAAAGATAAAGTAAATCAGTTATAGGAAACTGAAATGGATTGACACCCGCATCATAGGAACTAAGTAAACGTTAATGTGTATGAATGAAGAGATGACTGAAAATTGTTCAGTTTCAATACTGAAATTTTTGTTTTCTGATTGTCAATAGTTTCAATCATTTGGGCTGGATTTTTTTTAAACAGCTTCGAACAAAATAAGGGAGTGTTTAGGTTGGTGTTTTTTGGTTCAGTTAACATTTTATAACGTTAGAGTATCTAAAAAATATCTGACAATCAAATTCATCAACCTGTTAGCACGTTCATTTTTTATTCATTATAAATTGAGAAAATCACTGCCTGTATTCAGAGTTTTACGAAATAGAAACGTATAATGTGAACATCCAAATGGATTTTAAACAAAGCAGTTTAAATTTGGAACACCTACATATCCTTGTGTGTATAGATTCATGCGCGTTGCCTCTTTAAAAGAAATGTATTTCATCCTTGCTACTATGCAAGCCAAACTCATTTATTGATTGTTGTATTCATTGCAGATACGTTTTGACATTGGCCATTTCTCATTTTTCTTCTGCGATGATGGATTGTCTCCAGCAGCCTTCTCTCTGCCTTCTCTCTGTCTGTCTGTCAGTCAGTCAGTCAGTCAGTCTGTCTGTCTGTCTGTCTGTCTGTCTGTCTGTCTGTCTGTCTGTCTCTCTCTCTCTCTCTCTCAAATATTAAAAAAAATCCCTTGGTTTGTGCAAACAGTTTATTGACCATGGAAAGGTAAGTTCTCATTTTAATATTTCAGATTTTAATGTATCTGTACAATCTTGTATAGTTTTGCGAATAAAAAATAATATTTTAGTGACAAAGAATCCATTGAGGAGAATTGAACCTATAACATCCCATCAAAATCTGCATAGCTTACCACTGCCCCACAGTGACTACTCTCCTCAACATAATTTTATCTTCTAATTTGCTCCTTATTCCTTTTGTACCTAGACAAACTTTTGCTTCACAAGATCAAAACTGACACTTTTCTCTTGTCATAGAAAGAAATGCAGCATTTGCTCTTGGGTATTTCTGACATGGCCAAATCGGTCTGTCAGTGTACCTGTCTACCTACCTACCCACCAATCTATCTATCTATCTATCTGTCTGTCTGTCTGTCTATGTATCTTTCTATCTATCTATCTGTCTGTGTGACTGTCTAACTAATTATCTATATGTACGCATACGTGTCTGTGCATGCATACATGCACGCATGTGTGTGTGTGTGTGTGTGTGTGTGTGTGTGTGTGTGTGTGTGTGTGTGAGCGCGCACGTGCGTGCGTGCGTGCCTACGTACGCGCTACAACGCAGTCGCATTGTCTCATTAGCTAGAAGCTTTTTTTTTTGTGCACGCAAAAGAGACTTTTTGGACGTTTGCACACACACACACACCACACACACACACACACACACACACAAAATAGCTAAATGATAAGGAAAAAAACCCTACTGGGAAGTATATTTAGCGTGAGGCCATGTTTAAAGCATATCATCAGCCTTGACCTTGATCATTCTTATGCTGTGGATCAAACCTCAGGCATACAAGCCTCAAACTGGGGGCAGTACGTGGCATCAGCCGTGTCGTTGAAGTACTTGTGGCCAAAGTGGTGGACTGCTTTAAAATACCCCAAGCCATTCTAGTGCAGGTCCAAAAACGCTTTTGGGGGCTGACGTGGGTCACGGTCCGACAAGGAATTCGGGGGCATGAGTTTCTCCAGTAGCCGTAGTTGTCTGAGAGGGGTGGTGATGGACATGCTGGAAGCTTCTTCTCTTCGTTTCCGTTTCTGTGGGCAGTAGCCATCAACAGTACCATGGTCACACAGAGCAATCATGTCTCTGTAAAAAAGCATTGTCACAGTCGTTCTTGTGTGAAGCTGAAATGTGCTCCCTGTTCAGAAGAGAGAGAGAGAGAGAGAGAGAGAGAGAGAGAGAGAGAGAGGAAGATTGAGGAGGTTTTTATTCATATAGGCCTTGTCCCCTTATGAGAGACAGACAGACAGACAGATAGACAGACAGGCAGATAGACGGAGACAAAGAGAACGAGAGGGTGACAGAGACAGAGAGACACAGAGCGGTTAAAGGAAAATCAAAAGCACACTGGCCGTGTGAACTCTGCCTGGTAGTCTCTTTAGACCTAGCAGCCAGTCCCAAGCCCAGATAAAGGAGGAGGGTTGGGCGTGAGGCTAACAACCTCACCCTGTAAAACAAATGCCTGCTACAGAAACATCAACAATTGCCAAAGAAACGCCTCTCCTGGAAGAAGAAGGGCCTGCATCAGCAGGAGGACTCATGACGCGTTGTGGTGAAAGCCAAAAGGAAGCCTCAGCGCCGACCCATCTCCAGACGACTAGGAAAACCATCACCATCGGTTCGTAGAACATCAGAACCATGTATGAAGCAGAGAAAAACTCGACAAGTAGCAGCTGAGATGCACAACTACAACCTGGCATTACTAGGACTTAGTGAGATGAATTGGTTACAATCCGGACAAGTCAGGTTATCTTCCTGAGAGTTGATCCTCTTTTCAGGCCATGAAAATGAAAACTCTGCACATACAGAGGGAGTAGCAATTATGCTATCAAAACAAGCACAAAAAGCACTAATTATGGGCACCCATGCCGACTCGCAGACTTCTGTGGGATGAACAACCTAATCATCAGTGGCAGCATATTTCCACACAAAAGTATTTAGAAAGCAACATGGGTGTCACTAAATCTTGAAACTGAAAATCAAATCGACCACGTCTGCATTTCCAAGAAATTCAGATGGTCATTGCAGGATGTTAGAGTGAGGAAAGGAGCAGCAAACGTGGCATCAAACCATCACCTTCTGACAGCAAAAATAAAGCTCATGTTGAAGAAGAACCCAGTGAAACAACAGTAAAAAGAAAAAGTTCAATGTAGGGCTACATAGAGAACAGTACTACAGAGACTCATTCACACTGTCCCTAAAGAATAGATTCCAAACCCTACAAGACCTACATACAGAAGATACAGACATAGGCACACACATTGGACAGAAGCAAAAAAGAAGCTTTTTTATCAACATGCAAAGAGGTTCTTTGGGTTAAAAAAAAACATCACAAGGATTGGATCACAAAAGAAACCCTGGAGAAAATCGACAAACGAAAACGGAAGAAAGAACAAATCAACAGGAGCAGAACAAGAGCATTGAAAGCAGCAGTCCATGCAGACCACAGCGAAGCCCACAAGGAAGTGAGATGGAGTGTGAAAAGAGACAAGAAAATGTATATTGATCAGCTTGCAGAAGAAGCAGGACAGGCTGCCAACAGCAGAAGCATGAAAGCGCTCTACGATAACACCAAGAAGTCGTAGGAAAGTTTTCCAGGCCAGAAAGACCCATTCAAAAACAACAGGGAGAGACTATTACAGACCAAGAGGGACAATTCAACAGATGGGCAGAGCACTTCGAAGAGCTACTGAACAGACCAGCACCACAAGACACTCCCACATGTCCCAGTGGCAGAAATTGATCTGCCAATCAATTGTAATCCACCAACCAGGGAATAAATCGTCAGTGCTATCAAGAAAATGAAGAACGGAAAGGCTGCAGACCCAGACGCAATTCCAGCAGAAGCACTAAAAGCTGACATCGACACTACAGCAGACATTCTTCAACCACTTTTTGAGAAGATGGACATATGAAGAGCTCCCTACAGACCGGAAAGACAGACACATCATTAAATTACCAAAGATGGGAAATCTCAGCAACTGCAGAAACTATAGAGGCATCACTCTCCTGTCAGTACCAGGCAAGGTATTCAACAGGATTCTTTTACAGAGAATGAAGGATGAAGTAGACAAAACACTTAGGGACCAACCAGCAGGCTTCCGGAAAGAATGCTCCAGCACAGACCAGACTGCCACACTAAGGATCACCATGGAACAAACTTCAGAATGGAACACTGTACTCTACATAAAGTTTGTGGACTTTCAGAAACTTTCGACAGCTTGCAGGGAGACAGCTTGTGGCAACTATTACGGCACTATGGAGTACCAGCAAAGATCACCAATTTGATGCAGAAATCCTATGAAGGGGTAGCATGCCGGGTGGTTTCACACAGGACAGACAACACACGTCGGTTTGAGGTGAAAAAGGAGTCCATCAGGGTTGCCTCCTCTCACCATTCCTGTTCCTTCTCTGGCTGTTGACTGGGTGATGAAGGACGACACAGAAGAAAAGAGAAATGGAATACAGTGGACACTCTGGACCCAGCTCGACAACGTGGACTTCATGGACGATCTGGCCCTGCTCTCCCATACCAGACAACAGACGCAGGACAAAACATCAGACCTGTCAATCTTTGCAGCAAAGGCAGCCTTACCATCCATCCACAGAAAACCCAAATACTAAAAATTAACACAGTCAGTCCAGACCCTGTGGTACTAGATGGAGCCCCACTGGAAGAAGACAGCAGCTTGACCTATTTGGGCAGTGTAGTCAACCAGCAAGGGGGAACTGATTCTGGCATGAAAACCTAAATAGGGAAATCAAAAGCAGCCTTCATCACTCTGAAGGACATCCGGAAAATCTCGACCAATCACCACGAGGACGAAAATCCGCCTCTTCAATTCAAACGTTAAATATCCGTCCTCTTATATGGATCAGAGACCTGGCGAACCACAAAATCACCGTTCAGAAACTGCAGACGTTCGCTGCCTGTGAAAGATTCTCCACATCCACTGGCCAGAGACAATCAGCAACAAAGAGCTGTGGGAAAGATGTATGTCACGACTGGCCCCTGGAGGTCGGCCCTGACAGGATCGGTCTAAAAGGGAGTGAAGGGAGTGACTGACCTCACACGCTCTGCAAGAGATCACACAGGAAAGATTACAATACAACACACCATTTATTCACACCAACATACACACAGTCACAAATAAGCATTTCAACACACACACACCATACACATAGTCACAAATAAGCATTTCAACACACACATTCGTTTGTTCCTTCCTGTTGTCCCCCACCTTACCTCCCCAAAGTTCACTGGGAGTATCATGTCCAATCGGGTGTCCCAAACCAGGTCTGTTCTGAACAGTCTTTCAGTGCTGGCACCCTCAGCACACCCACACCATTTCTCCAAAAGCACGACACAGAGTTAACCACACTTGCTTAGCTGTCACATAGGCTGCACGAAGTCTGAAAACAGTGTGGAACACATCCCGTCGGGCGAGGAGGTTGTCGTCAACAGTCCCGGACAGGGGTAGGACCATCCGGTGAAAGAACGTGTGCTCACACGCTGCGGCCTCAAGGACGTCAGCCCCGGGTACGGCCAGCTACCCGTGGGTGACCCAAGAAAGTGGCGGGTCAAGCGACTCTCTGCCCTCTGTCCAGTCGAGAGAACCAGCCGAGCAGATGCGGAAATGCTGACATCCCTCCCCTACAGGCCGACTGTAGGAATGAAGATACCGACTGTACCTTCGGCGATAAGTGGAGAACCAGAACTGGAGCGGGCGCTCCCAGGGACATCTTCCGCACAAGTGAAGAAAAACCTTCCTAGCCGTTGGCAGCAAACATGCCACCATACGTCACAGAGTGAGAATACCTCAAGCTAAGGGGAATGCTGCACGTGCGGCAGGTAAAAAGACAGGTGAGAGGCTGATCGAGACAGCCAGTTCAAGAGAAAGGCACCAGCCACACATGAACCTGCAGGGTGAATTGCATGGACAGTGGAATTAGAGAGAGAGAGAGAGAGAGAGAGAGAGAGAGAGAGAGAGAGAGAGAGAGAGAGAGTAAACCTAACCTGAGCTGAACGACATTAAGGTGCAAACACACTACAAGCTACATTAAGGGATTGATACACGGCAACAACGACAAACAAAAATAAATAAATAAATCATACAACCCAAGAGGGGGACCAACATCACAGGCCTCGTGACACAATGTAACCAACTGCCAGTAGAGCAAGTCATCCGCAAAAGAAGATGGCGGTGGATAGGACACACGCTCCGAAAGCCCCCCGGACAACACCACCAGAAAAGCCCTGACCTGCAATCCCCAAGGCAAAAGGAAGCGAGGAAGACCAAGAAACACCTGGAGACGGGACCTGGAATCGGATACCAGGCAGATGGGTTACAGCTGGAGCGAATTAGAAAAGATTGCCCATGACCGTGGTCGTTGGTGGGCAGTTGTTAAGGGCCTATGGTCTGGCAAGAGCAATGGGGCCTA
>JADBJO010014446.1:10000-25000 GCA_016801955.1 Conus betulinus | reverse complement strand
GAGGTCTTCTGGTCTCTCTTGATATCGATATCAGCATGAGCAAGATGGACTCAATGAAGGCCAAGATCAATGAATACACAAGGAAATGGCTAGGGTTCCCCACCTGGTATCACTGATACCAGGTGGCTCTACTGCCTCCAACCAAAAGGTTGCAATCCATCCTCGAGGAGTTGTGACAGCCAGGGTATTCACCATGCATGCCCGACTCGGCAGATAAGGTTGCGAGATCAGTCTAACCTGAGATAAAGATTGGTAGAAAATGGACAGTGCAGGAGGCAGTGGGCGTGGCCAAGGAAAGCCTCAAGATAAGAGCGATGAGGGACTGGGCAATATGAACAATAACATATGAACCAGTATGTAGGGACTGGGATCAATAGAAATCAAGATCAGAGCAATAACAGGGCAATATAAATCAGCATGTAGGGACTGGATGTCAGGGACTGGGATCAAATAGAAATCAAGCATGGGTCAAAGGCAAAAGGGAAAGCAAAGAGGGCATAGTAACACAGGAGCTGAAGATGAAAATGCCCAAAAGAATTCAGAAGGCAGTCGAGTGAGGTCAACAGTGACTACGTGGGAGACTGCACTCCAAACAAGTCTCAGCTGGATTGAAAGTTGCATATGGCTCCTCTAAGGATCAGCTTCATCCTCAGACCTATACATGGCCTTGTGCCCTCGGATTGAACCTGGTGAAGAAAAGGGGTGAGAGTGGGGGGATGTGATGATCCTACGTTCCCTTTCTTTCAGGGTAGACAAACGCTGGAATATGTCTGGAGTTCAAGAAAAGCAGCACTAACCCAGGGAAGCAACATATGGAGACACAATCAAGTATTTAAAGAGAACACATACGCAGTTAGCACTGCCAGAGAAAATAATACACTACCGGAAGCTTCAACAACAATGCTCTTTATGGTAGGAGGCCATAAACCATGGTCTGGAACAGCTGTGACATCAACAGCAAGGAAACTGGGTTTCCTGGGGGAGTGGCTGAGTGGGAGTAAAAAGATAAAGTAAATCAGTTATAGGAAACTGAAATGGATTGACACCCGCATCATACGAACTAAGTAAACGTTAATGAGTATGAATGAAGAGATGACTGAAAATTGTTCAATTTCAATACTGAAATTTTTGTTTTCTGATTGTCAATAGTTTCTATCATTTGGGCTGGGATTTTTTAAACAGCTTCGAACAAAATAAGGGAGTGTTTAGGTTGGTGTTTTTTGGTTCAGTCAACATTTTATAACGTTAGAGTATCTAAAAAATATCTGACCATCATATTCATCAACCTGTTAGCACGTTCATTTTTATTTCATTATAAATTGAGAAAATCACTGCCTGTATTCAGAGTTTTACAAAATAGAAACGTATAATGTGAGCATCCAAATGGATTTTAACAAAGCAGTTTAAATTTGGAACACCTACATATCCTTGTGTGTATAGATTCGTGTGCATTGCCTCTTTAAAAGAAATGTAATTCATCCTTGCTACTATGCAAGCCAAACTCATTAATTGATTGTTGTATTCATTGCAGATACGTTTTGACATTGGCCATTTCTCATTTTCTTCTGCAAAGATGGATTGTCTCCAGCAGCCTTCTCTCTCTCTGTCTGTCTGTCAGTCAGTCAGTCTGTCTGTCTGTCTGTCTGTCTGTCTGTCTGTCTGTCTGTCTGTCTCTCTCTCTCTCTCTCTCTCTCAAAATATTAAAAAAATCCCTTGGTTTGTGCAAACAGTTTATTGACCATGGAAAGCTAAGTTCTCATTTTAATATTTCAGATTTTAATGCATCTTTACAATCGTGTATGGTTTGTGAATAAAAATAATATTTAGTGACAAAGAATCCATTGAGGAGAATTGAACCCATAACATCCCATCAAAATCTGCATAGCTTACCACTGCCCCACAGTGACTACTCTCCTCAACATAATTTTATCTTCTAATTTGCTCCTTATTCCTTTTGTACCTAGACAAACTTTTGCTTCACAAGATCATGACTGACACTTTTCTCTTGTCATAGAAAGAAATGCAGCATTTGCTCTTGGGTATTTCTGACATGCCCAAATCGGTCTGTCGGTGTACCTGTCTACCTACCTACCTAACAATCTATCTATCTATCTATCTATCTGTCTATATCTATCTATCTATCTATCTATCTATCTATCTGTCTGTCTGTCTGTCTGTCTTTCTATCTATCTGTCTGTCTGTGTGACTGTCTAACTAATTATCTATATGTACGCATACGTGTCTGTGCATGCACACATGCGCGCATGTGTGTGTGTGTGTGTGTGTGTGTGTGTGTGTGTGTGTGTGTGTGTGTGTGTGTGAGCGCGCATGTGCGTGCGTGCGTGCCTACGTACGCGCTTGTGTGTGTGTGTGTGTGTGTGTGTGTGTGTGTGTGTGTGTGTGTGTGCTCAAGATGGTTGACATCCATCGCCACCCACCACTTCTCTTCTCTGTCTCTGCCTGTCTCTCAACAACACCACTTAGGTTTATCAAGTTTAAGTAAGTCTTTCTGCAACGCCCCCCCCCCTCCCCCCCACTGTTTCAACCCCCAGCTCCCCTCACTCCCTTCCCTCTGACCGGTAGTGAGTGCCCTCGCACCCACCAATCCTTTCCTCCACGTTCTTCTCCGAGAGTGGTGTGTTTTTTTCGTGAAACCGCGCCCGTTAAAAACTTCTTCTCACCACTACCAACGAAGCTGCCACGACCACCACCCTGTCTCCCGCCCTTCCTCTCTAAGCCCTACTTCCCGGGTGAGATCGCTGCAATGCAGTCGCATTGTCTCATTAGCTAGAAGCTTTTTTTTGTGCACGCAAAAGAGAGCCTTTTTGACGTTTGCACAAACAAAAAAAAGAAAAAAAAAAAAAAAATGAAATGATAAGGCAAAAAAAAAAAAAAAACTACTGGGAAGTATATTTAGCGTGAGGCCATGTTTAAAGCGTGTCGCCAGCCTTGACCTTGATCATTCTTATGCTGTGGATCAAACCTCAGGCATACAAGGCTCAAACTGGGGGCAGTACGTGGCATCGGCCGTCTTGTAGAAGAAGTGCCAACGCCAAAGACCCGGACTGAAGCGAAATACGTCCAAGCCCATCTAGTGCAGGTTAAAAACACGTTTTTGGAGCTGTCGTGGGTCACGATCCGACAAGGAATATGGGGGCATGAGTTTCTCCAGTAGACGTAGTTGTCTGAGAGGGGTGGTGATGGACATGTTGGAAGCGTCTCTTCGTTTCCGTTTCTCTCTAGGCAGAAGCCTTCATCATCAGTACCATGGGCACACAGAGCAATCATGTCTTTGAGAAAAGCGTAGTCACAGTCGACCTGTGTGAAGCTGAAATGTGCTCCCTGTTCAGAGAGAGAGAGAGAGAGAGAGAGAGAGAGATTCAGGTGGTTTATTCATATAGGCCTTGGCCCCTTATGAGAGAGAGACAGACAGACAGATAGACAAACAGGCAGATAGACAGAGACAAAGAGAACGACGAGAGGGTGACAGAGAGACAGAGAGACACAGAGGGGTTAAAGGAAAATTCAAAAGCACACTGGCTGTGTGAACTCTGCCTTGTAGTCTCTTTAGACCTAGCAGCCAGTCCCAAGCCCGGATAAAGGAGGAGGGGTGGGCGTGAGGCTAACAACCTCACCCTGTAAAACACTGCCTGCTACAGAAACATCAACAATTGCCAAAGAAACGCCTCTCCTGGAAGAAGAAGGGTCTGCATCAGCAGGACTCATGACGCGTTGTGGTGAAAGCCAAAAGGAAGCCTCAGCGCCTACCGATCTTCTGACGACTAGGAAAACCATCACCATCGGTTCGTAGAACATCAGAACCATGTATGAAGCAGGGAAAACTCGACAAGTAGCAGCTGAGATGTGCAACTACAACCTGGCATTACTAGGACTTAGCGAGATGAATTGGTTACAATCCGGACAAGTCAGGTTATCTTCTTGAGAGTTGATCCTCTTTTCAGGCCATGAAAATGAAAACTCTGCACATACAGAGGGAGTAGCAATTATGCTATCAAAACAAGCACAAAAAGCACTAATTGGATGGGAAGCACATGGCCCAAGGATTGTGACTGCAAGCTTCAGAACAATGAAGAAAGACATCAAACTTAACATTGTACAGTGCTATGCCCTGACCAACGACCATGATGAAGAGGACAAACATATAGCTTCTACAACAGACTGTAGACCATACTGAACAAGCTGAAGGACAAAGACATCACCATTCTCGTTGGAGACATGCATGCCAAGGTAGGAGGAGACAATCGAGGATACAAAGAAGTTATGGGCACCCACGCACTAGGTGACATACACGAAAACGGCCGACTCACAGACTTCTGCGGGATGAACAACCTAATCATCGGTGGCAGCATATTTCCACACAAAAGTATTTAGAAAGCAACATGGGTATCACTAAATCTTGAAACTGAAAATCAAATGGACCACGTCTGCATTTCCAAGAAATTCAGATGGTCATTGCAGGATGTTAGAGTGAGGAGAGGGCAGACGTAGCATCAGACCATCACTTTCTAACAGCAAAAATAAAGCTCAAGTTGAAGAAGAACCCAGTGAAACCAACAGGAAAAGAGAAAAGTTCAATATAGGGCTACATAGAGAACAGTACTACAGAGACTCATTCACACTGTCCCTAAAGAATAGATTCCAAACCCTACAAGACCTACATACAGAAGATACAGACATAGGCACACATTGGACAGAAGCAAAAGAAGCTTTTTTATCAACATGCAAAGAGGTTCTTGGGTTAAAAAAAAAACAAACGTCACAAGGACTGGATCACAAAAGAAACCCTGGAGAAAATCGACAAACGAAAACGGAAGAAAGAAGAACAAATCAACAGGAGCAGAACAAGAGAGCATTGAAAGCAGCAGTCCACGCAGACCACAGCGAAGCCCACAAGGAAGTGAGATGGAGTGTGAAAAGAGACAAGAAAATGTATATTGATCAGCTTGCAGAAGAGGCTGCCAACAGCAGAATCATGAAAGCACTCTACGATACGACCAAGAAGTTCGTAGGAAAGTTTTCCAGGCCAGAAAGACCCATTTAAAACAAACAGGGAGAGACTATTACAGACCAAGAGGGACAACTCAACAGATGGGCGGAGCACTTTGAAGAGCTACTGAACAGACCAGCACACACAAGACACTCCACATGTCCCACCAGCAGAAATTGATCTGCCAATCAAATTGTTATCCACCAACCAGGGAAGAAATCGTCAGTGCTATCAAGAAAACGAAGAATGGGAAAGATGTATGTCACGACTGGCCCCTGGAGGTCGACCCTGACAGGATCAGTCTAAAAGGGAGTGAAGGGAGTGACTGACCTCACACGCTCTGCAAGAGATCACACAGGAAAGATTACAATACAACACACCATTTATTCACACCAACATACACATAGTCACAAATAAGCATTTCAACTCACACGCCATACACATAGTCACAAATAAGCATTTCAACACACACACATTCGTTTGTTCCTTCCTGTTGTCCCCCACCCTTACCTCCCAAAGTTCATTGGGAGTATCATTTCCAATCGGCTGTCCCAAACCAGGTCTGTTCTGAACAGTCTTTCAGTGCTGGCACCCTCAGCACACCCACACCATTTCTCCAAAAGCACGACACAGAGTTAACCACACTTGCTTAGCTGTCACATAGGCTGCACGAAGTCTGAAAACAGTGTGGAACACATCCCGTCGGGCGAGGAGGTAGTCGTCAACGGTCCCGGACAGGGGTAGGACCATCCGGTGAAGAACGTGTGCTCACACGCTGCGGCCTCAACGACATCAGCCCCGGGTATGGCCAGCTACCCGTGGGTGACCCAAGAAAGTGGCAGGTCAAGTGACTCTCTGCCCTCTGTCCAGTAGAGAGAAACAGCCGAGCAGATGCGGAAATGCTGACATCCCTCCCCTACAGGCCGACTGTAGGAATGAAGATACCGACTGTACCTTCAGCGATAAGGTCGAGAACCAGAACTGGAGCGGGCGCTCCCAGGGACATCTTCCACACAAGTGAAGAGAAAACCTTCCTTACCGTTGGCAGCAAACATGCACCATATACGTCACAGAGTGAGAATACCTCAAGCTAAGAGGAATGCTGCACGTGCGGCAGGTAAAAAGATAGGTGAGAGGCCAATCGAGACAGCCAGTTCAAGAGAAAGGCACCAGCCACACATGAAGCTGCAGGGTGAATTGCACGGACAGTGGAATTAGAGAGAGAGAGAGAGAGAGAGAGAGAGAGAGAGAGAGAGAGAGAGAGAGAGAGAGAGAGAGTAAACCTAACTTGAGCTGAACGACATTAAGGTGCAAAAACACACTACAAGCTACATTAAGGGATTGATACACGGCAACAACGACAACAAAAATAAATAAATAAATCATACAACCCAAGGGGACCAACATCACAGGCCTCGTGACAATGTAACCAACTGCCAGTAGAGCAAGTCATCCGCAAAAGAAGATGGCGGTGGATAGGACACACGCTCCGAAGCCCCCCGGACAACACCACCAGAAAAGCCCTGACCTGGAATCCCCAAGGCAAAAGGAAGCGAGGAAAGACCAAGAAACACTTGGAGACGGGACCTGGAAGCGGACACCAGGCAGATGGGTTACAGCTGGAGCGAATTAGAAAAGATTGCCCAGGACCGTGGTCATTGGCGGGCAGTTGTTAAGGGCCTATGGTCTGGCAAGAGCAATGGGCCTAAGTAAGTAAGTACTGGCTGTGTGCATGCATACTTGCCTGTCTCTGCCATTTTCCCTCAGCCCATCTGTCCTCTGTGTGTGTGTGTGTGTGTGTGTGTGTGTGTGTGTGTAATACCTTTTCAATGTCTGTTTTGCTGGGTCTCCTCGTACATATCTGAACGCTGTCTGTCTGTCTCTCACTCTTGTCTGTCTGTTTCACTGTGTCTGTCTGTCTGTCTGTATGTGTGTGTGTGTATGTGTGTGTGTGTGTGTGTGTGTGTGTGTGTGTGTGTGTGTGTGTGTGTGTGTTGGGGCTGTTGTTGTTCTTACTGTTATGTGTGTGTGTGTGTGTGTGTGTGTGTGTGTGTGTGTGTGTGTGTGTGTATGTGCGCGCGCGTACGCATGTGTATGTTGTTCTTGATGTTACTGCTCTTGTTCATGTTCTTGTTCCTAAGTCATCTTCTTAACATTCACTTCCCACAAACAATCAAAGGTGCGCGCGCCCACACACACACACACACACACACACACACACACACACACACATGCACACAAATGTCCAATAATGCCAGAATTGTGACACAATCGGTCTGATCTACTTCGCCAGGAAAGGTAGCCTCAAAATCATTCTGTAGAGACTACAGGCTCAAGCAGATGCCATTATTTTCACAAGAACTGTAGGGATTCCGCTAAGGCAGAATTGCCGTAGAACCAAGCGCACTTAAACATACGTGTCCTTGGTGGAAACACCTCACTCGCCAGAGAAAGGTCTAACATACCTCAGACTTCAAGTAGACGTTTGACAGAGCCTGAAAGGAGGCAGTATAAGCCACAATGAAGACATTTTACTTTGGCAGAAGCTAATTGACACTATCCAGCATCTACATGCCAAAGCAACCACTGCGGCACTTACTTATTGGATTATATCTTTCACACTTTTTCACATCCGTCTTGAAGGCACCATGAGTGACACATTTACAGATTATGTCAGCACATTCAGCATTGACGAAAGAATCATCACACGCTTTCACATCTCAAGTGATATCGATGATCTGGCAGGCAGCGAACAAGAACTCGCCATGAAAAGACTGAGTGAAACATCCACAACATGTGGCATGTAAAATAGCACCGAGAAGTTCAGGCTGGTGGCATGCCACAATGCCACAGTCACTAGCAATGTCACTGTTCAAGGACAGAACAATCACTGGTAATGTCACTGTTCAAGGACAGAACAATCACTAGTAATGTCACTGTTCAAGGACAGAACAATCACTAGTAATGTCACTGTTCAAGGACAGAACAATCACTAGTAATGTCACTGTTCAAGGACAGAAACTAGGAACTGGTCAACAGTTCACATTATTTCCTCAAAATCCATCACTAGCAATGAGGCATCCAGACCTGACATTCTTTCAAAGGTACCAGTGGCACATCAGCACTTTAGGTGTGTGTGTGTGTGTGTGTGTGTGTGTGTGTGTGTGTGTGTGTGTGTGTGTGTGTGTGTGTGTGTCGGTGAGTGTGTGTGTGTGTGTGTGTGTGTGTGTGTGTGTGTGTGTGTGTGTGTGTGTGTGTGTGTGATGAGGAGGAAATGATGGGTGGTGGAAGAGGTGAAGGGGCTGGGGGATGGTGGGTGATCGGCAATTTAAAGTGGCAGTCTGAGAGAGAGAGAGAGAGAGAGAGAGAGAGAGAGAGAGAGAGAGAGAGAGAGAGAGAGAGATCACTTACACAGATATAACAGTTATCGTGTCTGTCACAGGCGGTACGGAAATGCTCTTGGCATCGTATCCAATCAAAAGGAACACTGCAACCGTTGCTGTTGATCTTGCATAACGCAGCCGTACTGGAATTCTGAGCCGCAATCCGTGGCAGTGCCAGAGCTGCAGTAGTATCCACAAGGCCGATTCCAGCACCTTCATTTCGTTCCTGCATAGAATGACAGGCAATCACAGTTGATGTTTGACGACGAAAAAGATGGCATTAATCGTCCGTGTCCTCCCATGATTTCCTATGGCACGTTTCAGTAGCCCAAACGGTTTTCTGGGCATGTTTCATTAGTTCAAGTTCTCTCAATAGATGCTATTGTGAACACACCTTTTCCCCAGAGAAAAAAAAATCAAGAACGGGCATCCTGATGGGCTAACAGGTGCTAACTGTGTGTGATTTCAACATTTCCGCTCAATAGCGGTTTTTGTGCAGGTTGATAGTCACTCGATGTATTTTCCAATGCAAAAAAATCTCATATGAATCAGACCAATCATCACTAATTAGATGCTTGGTTCACCAATATACGCCACTCTGTGAAACTGTAGAATCATGCTCAGCTACCATCTAATCACCTGTGTTATTGCAACCAACTCATCAGTCAGGAAGAGTGGTGTGTGGAATGGACTTACCTGTGTTTTTTCCTTCACTTCCACTTGTTCAGCGCAATGGCTGGCTGAGGGCAAGGGGCCCTGGGGAGACATTCTGATGCCAAAGCTTCCACCAATTTCAAGAAAGATGGACCGAAATCTTTGCAGGTTCACTCTCATCAATACTCGTGAGTTCAATCATCGGGCAGTGCAACAGGGGCCAGGTGCACTGCCCGCCAAAATGTCTCATGGAGAAGATCATGACTTGTTGCTATATTTTCTGTTAGTGGCTTTCTATGCTTTGTTTGTGTTTGTGTGGCTATTTGGAATACATCAACGTCATTAAAATGTAAAATGGAGGCCTTTAGGGCGCCCGTTTGCTAAAGCATTTGAGAACATCGCAAAGAACTGTACTGACAACCAGTGTTCAGTACAGACAAATGTCCAGTTTACATTTGAAAACAACGAAGGAGACTGGCATCTATGTCACACACACACACACACACACACACACACACACACACACACACACACACACACACACACACATATATATATATATATATATATATATATATAAACGCTGAACAATCAAGCAGTGGGAGAAAACAAGTGCAGGTTAGCAATTCTTCCATCATTATAGTAACGACTTGGCAAAGATCTGAAACCAAGAGAAAAAAAATTGAAGATGAAGTAAATGGGAAAATGTATATCATAAATATATGAAAACCCTTCACTAGCTGCATGAGGAAACTATCGCAATCCCTCTTGAAGGCAGATCTGTATGTATCACCTGCTCCAAGACCTTTCGTCCGCTGGATTGGACTCATCAGGGAGACATGGCTGATTGTGTCTGTGCTCTTGGCGTCAGATAGAGACACACCACAGTCCATAATTCTGTGGTGTTCCGACCGCCAAGGGTTCGAAAAAGAATCCAACAGCACCCCCAAAGAAGCCAGCGAAAGGTAGTAGAATTAATCAAAACGAAAGTATGGAGAGGAAAATAGTTGTTGAAAACTAAAAACATTACGCAAACAGTATGAAATGTAAGAGACAATCTTTGAGCCTATGCTTGAGGATCCATCTAAGGATGCTAGGGAGATCAAAAGATATGGAACAGTCTGAGTGGTCAGCTCTGCTGTTCAACAACCCAAGCATTGTCAGCGGCTAAGAATTGTGCAGAAGAACCTTTCCTTGGATCTCCCAAGAGATGCAATCACCCACTGATTGACCAAACAATATAACGCTGAACAATCAAGCAGTGGGGGAAAACAAGTGCAGGTTAACAATTCTTCCATCATTATAGTAACGACTTGGCAAAGATCTGAACCGAGAGGGAAAAAAAAATTGAAGATGAAGTAAATGGGAAAATGTATATCATAAATATGAAAACCCTTTACTAGCTGCATGAGGAGGAACTATCGCAATCCCTCTTGAAGGCAGATCTACATGTATCACTGCTCTGAGGCCTTTCGTCCGCTGGATTGGACTCATCAGGGAGACACAACTGATTGTGTCTGTGTTCTTGGCGTCAGATAGAGACACACCACAGTTCATAATTCTGTGGTGTTCCGACTGCCACGGGTTCGAAAAAGAATCCAACAGCACCCCCAAAGTAGCCAGCGAAAGGTAGTAGAATTAATCAAAACGAAAGTATGGAGAGGAAAATAGTTGTTGAAAACTAAAAACATTACGCAAACAGTATAAAATGTAAGAGACAATCTCTCTCTCTCTCTCTCTCTCTCTCTCTCTCTCTCTATATATATATATATATATATATATATATATATATATAGAGAGAGAGAGAGAGAGAGAGAGAGAGAGAGAAGATAAATAGATGTGTGCATACATGTATATTCGAAACCTGATTGTTTCTCCTCAGTGACCGCGGAAAGTGGTAATTTGACTCCTCTGACAGCTATGTTTATAATTATAATTCAATATTTCTTGCAGTCATTGCAACACCTAGCTGCTCTGTAAGTTGCTGGAATGGTGCTCAGTACTTATCCTTGGAATTTATTGTTTCATTGTAATTTAGTCCCTTGTGGATTCATTCCAAGAACTGGCCCTCAGCACTTGTGTCTTAAGGTTTATCTTTTTATATTTTCTACTTTTCACAAGAAAATGTAGCTTGTTTTGCTCTTTCATGATTTTCTTTTGCTTCTTAGGTGGCACCTTTAGTTAGTTTTTTTGAAAACTCAACAAACATACTATGGTATTGCACACCAGCCTTTTTCTGGTATAGCATTCTTCTTAAAACCGAAAAGGGCAGAGGAGTCAAATTACCACTTTCCGCGGTCACTGAGGAGAAAAAAATCAGGTTTCGAAATACCGGTATCTGACCAGGAGTTATATGTTAGTGAGCTTTCTCCCCATTGGAGATGGTCTCCCGCTTTGGAGACTATAAGCTTGTTGAAGGTTCATTTTGAGAAGCATTTATTTATTCGCCATTCACCCACTCAAGCACATACTGTCAGTTGGGCAGAATCACCTACCACTGCAGATATGAAGGCTTGTCACCCCCCTATTTCTATAAATCTGAGACATAAGAGCAAGCTTTGTTTATAATTCAATATATATATATATATATATATATATATATATATATATATATATATATATATACAGAGAGAGAGTGAATTTATCAGCAGCTACATTGACACTCTTGCGTTTAAAGTGACAGAGAAAGACAAAGAACCCTCTCCAATGAGCGCTCTGTGTGTTTATTGCTCCATCACAGTGCAAGTCAAAGGACTGGTAAGAGTGGCAGAGAAAGACAAAGAACCCTCTCCAATGAGCGCTCTGTGTGTTTATTGCTCCATCACAGTGCAAGTCAAAGGACCGGTAAGCCAGAGCTGTATCGTTCTGATTGAGCTTACAAGCGTCACGACTGACTCCTTGTTCCCTGCTGCCTTTCAGCCGATTTGGGGGGAAGGTCCAGTGATGGTGAGGAAAGACTCACTGACCACAGGGACAGTCCTGTCGACAGCAGGAAAGAATGCGATCCAGGATTCTCTTCAGAGTGCACGTAAGACCTCATGGTGAAAGTTTGGCCCGTGTCTGAAGTTATACTGTTTTCATCTGTAAGATGAATGGCGAGTGAGGCTGTGGGATGCACTTGGCAGTTGCTTGACGGTGGCGTTTTCGCGCGGTGGGCTCTGCAGTCACGAAATATGCGGTAATACACCCATGGGAACGCTCCCATGGATATTCTGTCGTGTCACATCTGGTGGTACTAGACAATGAAATCTGCCAGGGAGCAAGTATGTCGCTTAACGTCTTTAATGGAATGCTCTGTGTGCATGCCTGTACTCCATGTGGACAGAGCGCAGGCTTCAAAGGCTGGTGCAGGATTGCTCCTAGCTGGTTTGTTCAGTGGTTGAAGACAGTACTTCTCCTAGTCCCACTCCCACCTTGGTGGTTTTCTTTTCTTTGTCCACCTAAAAATACGTCTGCATTATGAGGAGGAGGAGGAGGAGGAGAAGGATGTGATAATGATGATGATGGAATGTCCTGTCAATACAACAGACGAGTATGCCAGCTGGTCATTAGCTACAATGTGTTCTCATATGAGGATGGGTACCTGACTTTTAAGGCACATATATAGCTGGCAGCAGATATTGCAGGGCCAGGATTTTTAGTGAGATATTGACCTGTGTCCCTCAGTATCCCTTTCCACAAATGACAGCCACTTTGTTTTAATTCGAAAAGCTTTTTGCCTTGATGGCGCAGACATCTCCTTGGAGGACAGTTCCCAGGCAACCTTGTCCCTGTAACAGCTCTTGTGGCTGGCAATCAGCGTATTCTTGTACTTCATGTGAGTCTCTGCCTTGGTCATGCCACCCCTGCTTTACCTGGCTGTACAGACGCCAATGGGAATCCTACTTTCATCTAAATGACTGGCATGCCTCGCCCATTGCTTCTGAATTGATGAGTAGACACTACATGCCACAAAGTCCACACTCTTATATAACCTGAGGATTGCGCCCTTGGTCTTGCCTCTTAACGTTTGCAGATCTTGTGCAGGAAATGCTGGAGGATTCGTTCCAACTGTTTGTTGCGTTGTAGATAAATGGTCCAAGTCTGGCAGCTTTAGGGTCGGGCACTCGAGGACAGACACCATGCATGGCAATGATGGTGGGGAGTCTGATGCCGTGATTGTCCAGTTTCTTGGGCCAGCCTGCTGATAGACGGCTCCGGCCTTTGCACTTGGATGCGTCACTTCAGCGTCCAGAAGTCAGTTGGTGCTCACAGTACTGCCGAGGTAGCAGTACTTATCCATGATCATGGTCTACGTGTGTTTGATGACAGCGGATGGTGTAAAGGAAATGCAGGCAGCTTATGATGGTGAAGATTGGAACATGGCCTCAATATTGCTGGACTAACTGTGAGGTCTACAACGTCTCCAGGTTGATGCAACGTGACGTGGCAGCAGTGCAGTGTCTCCTCTGATGAGTTGCTCATGACCACATGAAATCGACTGCTCCATGTGGATTGCCGGTGCTGGGGCTGTGGCAAGCTGGGCTGGGGTGTGGCTGTGGATGAGGAGTTGGAATGAGAAGACGGGACATCAAAAGAAAAAAGGATATCTATTGATCCACAACTTGAATTGGAATTGACAAAAGTGAAGAAAGCTATGGTGAACAGGAGCAGGTCAAGAATAGCCAGAGTCAAAGTGCAGGAAGAGCGCACTGCCAAGGACACATGCATAACCTAGCCAAATAAGTTGTGCAGGAAGAGCGCACTGCTGGTGACACATGCATAACCCAGCCAAACATGTAGTGCAGGAATAGCACACTGCCAATGACACATGCATAGCTAGCCAAACAGGCAGTGCAGGAAGAGCGCACTGCCAATGACACATGCATAACTTAGCCAAACAAGTAGTGCAGCTTACTAGCAAGGACATCTAACAAACCTTGACATGGTGACAAAGAACGTGGAGGACAAGTTCCAGCAGGCTGACAAAATGGTACAGGACAAATAGGGAGCCCACAAAGCACTGCCAGAAATGGCACTAGCAGACAGAATGTCACACATGAACTGTGAGAAACTAACAAAGACGGACATCAAGAAAGTCATCTTGTGTCTGAAGAACAGGAAAGCAGCACGGTCAGATGGGTCTAAAACTTAAGCCAAAGCTGATAGAGGAACAGCTGTCAACATGCTGCAAAGCCCTCTTTATAAAAGAAAGAGGAAACGAAAAAACCTGGCCGAGTGGAATAATGGGGGATCTCAGGCCACCACAGCAATTACCAAAGGGCAGTGTTGTAAGCTCTAATCCATAATCAGTTACACTCAGTACGACTGCGTGATACAGTCGGTACAGATGGTGCTGTCCAATACCTTTAGTTGTCATTGCTTTCATTGCAGACAGGCCCTTTGCATTTAAGAACGATAATCTCAACATGTTTTCTAAAAGGTCAGCATTCTGTCAAAGCCTATACCCAACTAACGTAGGTTATCAGTTGGTTCAATTGGTGTTCCACTGAAGGAAACTAGTGAGGGTACTTGTCCCTGATTTCTTGTTGTTGAGAGTGCGGACCAATGTCTGGGCTTTTATCGGGTTGATGGACAATCCAGTTTCTTCACACCACTGAACAATGTTGTTCAGCTGCTCTTAACTGCTTCATTCTGTCTTGAGTGTTCTTTGATATTTTGTAGATAAGACCATTATCTGCTAATGTCAACAATCGAGCAATTCCGTTTCTGTCCAGGTCTGCAAGGCCTATAGTGTAACATTGTTTAAGATAAGGGAGAGAGGAGAACCTTGGGGTAATCCCATAGAGAATCTATGAGGTTCAGATGTCCAGTCTCTAAATCGTAGGATGCCAAGTTCGCTCCTGAAGTGCTGCTGTAATCCATCGTATAACTGTCCAGCTGAGTCCGTTATCAAGGAGCAGCTCCAGGAGAAGCGGGAACTGGACTGCGTTGCTCCAGAGTGTGGAAGACACT
>JADBJO010014446.1:0-7500 GCA_016801955.1 Conus betulinus | reverse complement strand
GAGAGAGAGAGAGAGAGAGAGAGAGAGAACGGTTTCGTATTGACTGCAGGAGATTGAACAGTATTACTGTATCACTGTGAACCCATTCGTGACGTAGACGAGGTGTTTGCTCAGATGTGTCCCGCTCAATATTTTGGGAAGACAGACATAAGAAAAGGATGTTTTACTTGTTCAGTCATCAGATAAACGTACGAATGCTTTCAAACACCACTTGGATGGTTCTGATGGATCAGAGTGCCTTTTGGATTGCAGAATGCATCTGCTACTTTTGTTAGAATGATGCGTCGTTGAATCTATCTGAAAATTCAGCTGTCAATGTTTAATGGCATTTTGACAGGCCAGAAATGCTGGTCTGGACTGGTGACCTGTTTGAAACCAATTCTACAGAAATAGAGAAGTTTTGGACCAACTGTTGGACCGACAAAGATGTTTGCAGGTTTCACTGAATTGGATTATTTAGGGCGTGTTTTGTTGGCGGGATTTTTGAAACCGTACCAAGGCAAAAAATTGACAAAATTTTCACATTGCAAATTCTTCATACGAAACGACAAGTGCATTCACTCATCGGTTTGTTGAGTTATCATTGTTGCTATGTGCCCACTTTCAGCACTGTTGTTGCCCCTCTTAGTGATCTTATTAGCACAGGCCAAAAGATATTCATGACCGGGACCAGTGAGTGTCACCAAGCTCCACAGCAAATCCAGTGGATCCTCAGGTCTCATGCCGTCCATCTGCTGCCTGCCTTGTGGAAAGATTTTGTCGTCCTATCGAACCCTATCTCTACCAGACTAAGGGCACTGTTCCTTGGGGAAAAAGATGATGGTCTACGACCCGTGTCGTTCGCGAGTGCAAAACTGTCGCCCACGCAGCAACGATACTTTATCATCGAACGTGAGTGTCTCGCTACCATTGGCAAGATTGCTAGTTGCACGGATCTTTAGCTTTGCCCTCTCACAGTTTTGCAAATGTTCAAAAACAAAGTACAACTGTCTCCTGTGCTGGTCACTGATGTTGGAGATTTGTTTCATCGTTGAACCTATCCCTGGACACGCTAATACCACCGCTAACGCTTTTTCTTGAGAATAAACTGCGAGTTGTTTTTCTATGTGTGTATTTTTTTCTCTCCTCCTTTTATTTATTTATTTATTTATTTTTGAGAGTTTCACTGACGTCTTGGATTCATAGTAATGGAAAGAGACTTTCTGTGAAACCACACCGTAGGCTTTTGTGAACGAAAAGCAGTTGTTAACGTTGGACGCAGAAAGAATTGTTATGGGAAAACATGTTAAAGTTTAGATATTAATGAAAAGGGGCAACTCTCTTTTGTTTAGCCCGACTGATTGCGGACGCTGCGTAGGCAAGATCCTGACACAAACACAACCACCTGTTCACCTACACGCGAAAGTCCTGTAACACAGACTTGTCAGTATCATACGACGTTTCCCTGTATTACACAGATAATATGTAGTGTGTACACACACACACACACACACACACACACACACACACACGCGCGCGCGCGCGCGCGCGCGCGCATGCATGCACGCACACCTACATCTATCTATTTATCGATCTATATCTGTCTGTCTATCTATCTATCTGTCTGTCTGTCTATCGATTGATTGACCCATCTATCTATCTATCTATCTGCCTATCTGTCTATCTGCCTATCTATCTGTCTGTCTATCTATCTATCTATGTAGGATCCATCTATCCACCTTTACCTGTGTCTGTCTGTCTGTCTGTCTCTCTTGAGTAATGTTTCTATCCATTACACGAACAATATGTTTTCAAGAACCACGAATTTCACGTCTGTAATTGAAACATATGGTGCACATTACTTAAGAGCGCTTTTCCCATACGAAGTGCTGTCCTCAATGGCATTTGCATTGATACTCCAGTATTCACCACAAAAAAGCTTACACGTTTCTAATACACCATCTCTGTTATTGTTCTATGTTTCCGTGAAAGTGTATACAGTCAAACAATTGGCCAACGGCTGGCTTGCTTTCTGTCTCTTAAACTGAACAACTGTCTGTCCCCTGAAGGGTAGGCCTATCCACTTTTGCCTGACGAGCAGAACGATTATGTTAGCTGAAAAGTTTGGTTAATCTGGACAGACAAGCAGATCTTGCTCAAAGACCCGCAAGAAGGAGCATTCAACTATGATCTTGACCAACCTTAATCTCCAGCAGGGGAGGAAAGCCACGTGAGCGACGGTGGGTGTTGAGGCTGTCAGCGTCCCGTGGACATTCGAAACTGGAATGCTGCGAGCGGTTCGACGCATTGCTGTATATTGAGTGAACATACGTGGGACCCCCTCCACCCAGACACCAGCAAACATTTGTGTGTGACCAGCCTCCCAGTTATTCACAGTGCGTCAGGTGGTGTTCTGTATCTGTACCCACGCAGAAAGTTCGAGGGCGGACCTACTAGGATTGAGTGTAACTGCAAAAACAGATGATAACTGGAGGAGGCGGGAGGGAGAGGGGGAAGTGGGGGGGGGGGGGGGGGGGGAGGGGTGGGGGTGAAGGGGAGGGGAGGTTGGTGAGTGTCAGCAAGCTCCAGTGGATCCTCAGGTCTCTTGCCATCCTTCTGCTGCCTGCCTTGTGGAAGGATTTTGTTGTCTGCATCGAACCTATCTCTACCGGATTTGGAGCACTGTTCCTTGGGGAAAATGATGATGCTCTACGACCCGTGTCATTCGCCAGTGCAAAACTGTCACCTACGCAGCAACGATACTTTATCATCGAACGTGAGTGTCTCGCTACCATTGGCAAGATTGCTAGTTGCACGGATCTTTGTCTTTGCCCTCTCACAGTTTTGCAAATGTTCAAAAACAAAGTACAACTGTCTCCTGTGCTGGTCATTGATGTTGTTGGAGATTTGTTTCATTGTTGAACCTATCCCTGGACACGCTAATACCACCGCCGACTCTCTTTCTTGAGAATAAACTGCGAGTTGTTTTTCTATGTGTGTATTTTTTTTTCTCTCCTTTATTTTTTTATTATTTATTTATTTATTTATTTATTATTTTTGACAGTTCACTGACATCTTGGATTCATAGTAATGGAAAGAGACTTTTCTGTGAAACCACACCGTAGGCTTTTGTGAACGAAAAACAGTTGTTAACGTTGGACGCAGACAGAACTGTTGTGGGAAAAAATGTTAAAGTTTAGATAGTAGTCAAAAGTCTTTTGTTTAGCCCGATTGTTTGCGGACGCTGCGTAGGCAAGACCCTGACACAAACACAACCACCTGTTCACCTAAACGCGAAAGTCCCGTAACACAGACTTGTCAGTATCATACGACGTTTCCCTGTATTACACAGATAATATCTAGTATGTACACACGCGCGCGCGCGCGCGCGCGCGCGCCCTAAATGCACGCACACCTACATCTATCTATTTATCGATCTATCTGTCTGTCTATCTATCTATCTGTCTGTCTGTCTGTCATTCTGTCTGTCTATCAATTGATCGACCCATATCTATCTATCTATCTATCTATCTATCTATCTATCTATCTATCTATCTATCTATCCATCTACCTATCTATCTATCTATGTAGGATCCATCTATCCACCTTTGCCTGTCTGTCTGTCTGTCACTTTCTCTCTCTGTCTCTCTCTCTCTCTCTCTCTCTCCTTCTCTCTCTCTCTCTCTCTCTCTCTCTCTCTCTCTCTCTCTCTCTTTGAGTAACGTTTCTATCCATTACACGAGCAATATGTTTTCAGGAACCACGAATTTCACGTCCGTAATTGAAACATATGGCGCACATTACTTTAGAGCACTTTTCCCACACAAAGTGCTGCCCTCATTGGCATTTGCATTGATACTCCAGTATTCACCACAAAAAAAAACTTACACGTTTCTAATACACCATCTCTGTTATTGTTCTACGTTTCCGTGAAAGTGTATACAGTCAAACAATTGGCCAACGGCTGGCTTGCTTTCTGTCTCTTAAACTGAGCAACTGTCTGTCCCCTGAAGGGTAGGCCTATCCACCTTTGCCTGACGAGCAGAACGATTTTGTTAGAGGAAAAGTTTGGTTAATCTGGACAGACAGGCAGATCTTGCTCAAAGACCCGCAAGAAGGAGCATTCAACTATGATCTTTACCAACCTTAATCTCCAGCAGGGGAGGAAAGCCACGTGAGCGACGTTAGGAGTTGAGGCTGTCAGCATCCCATGGACATTCGAAACTGGAATGCTGCGAGCGGTTCGAGGCATTGCTGTATATCGAATGAACATGGCGTGGGACGCCCTCTACCCAGACACGAGCAGCCTTCCAGTCATTCACGGTGCGTCAGGTGGTGTTCTGTATCTGTGCCCACGCAGAAAGTTCGAGGGCAGAGCTACCAGGATTGAATGTAACTACAAAAAACAGATGATGACTGGAGGAGGCGGGAGGGAGAGGGGGAAGTGTGTGTGGGGTGGGGGTGGGTGGGGGGGGATAGGGGAATAGGGGTTGAGGGGGGGGGGGGGAGGGAGGGAGGGGGGCTTGTGTTCATCTCAGGATCATTTATCAGCAATAACATTGTCAAGTCTTGAAAATGTTATCCGCTTCGATTAGAGTGAGAAATTTCAGCGCCAAACATGGCGAGGGCATTATACACAAGGATGCACGAAGACACGGAGAGAAATAAATGAATAGTAGGGCACTTTTTCATGCAGTAGTAGAGACGCTGCGTGAGATCTTTTTTCGCTGGTGTCACACACACACACACACACACACACACACACACACACACACACATGCACACACACACACACACACACACACACACACACACACACACACACACACACACACATGGATATGAGGGCTCACAGACAAAGGGACAGACATCAGGACTCCTGTCATTGTTAGAACAGGAATATGGTATGACATGATGGGACAAGACATGATAGGACAGGACGGGACAAAACATCATGTGTCATATCATAGTAGAAAGGCTATGATATGATCAGGTGTGACAGGGCAATACAGGATGTGATATGACAGGATGGGAGAGGATGTAACATAACAGGATGGGACAGGACATGATACGACAAGACAGGACAGGACGTGATATAACATGACAGGACAGGGCTGGATATGACAGGATGTAAAAAGATATACAACAGGATGGCTCAGGACGTGATACAGCAGGATGGTACAGAACATGATACGACAGGATAGAGCAGGATGTTATACGACAGGATGGACAGGTCATGACAGGACAGGATAAAGTAGGACACTATGTGACAGCATGGGACAGGACATGGTGTTGCAGGAGATGGGACAGAACGTGAGACAACAGGATGGACAGAAAGGACAGGATGGGACAGGACATCATAAAACAGCACAGGACAGGGCATGATACAACAGGATGGAACACGACATGACAGGACAGGATGGGGAAGAACGTGACAAAACAGGATGGACAGAAAGGACAGGATGGGACAGGATATCATAAAACAGCACAGAATTGGACATGTACGACAGGATAGAGCAGGACATTATACGACAGGATGGGACAGGTCATGACAGGACAGGATAAAGTAGGACACTATATATGACAGCATGGGACAGGACATGGTGTTGCAGGAGATGGGACAGAACGTGAGACAACAGGATGGACAGAAAGGACAGGATGGGACAGGACATCATAAAACAGCACAGGACAGGGCATGATACAACAGGATGGAACACGACATGACAGGACAGGATGGGGACGAACGTGACAAAACAGGATGGACAGAAAGGACAGGATGGGACAGGATATCATAAAACAGCACAGGATTGGACATGATACGACAGGATAGAGCAGGACATTATACGACAGGATGGGACAGGTCATGACAGGACAGGATAAAGTAGCACACTATATGACAGCATGGGACAGGACATGGTGTTGCAAGATGGGACAGAACGTGAGACAGGATGGGGCAGAAAGGACAGGATGGAACAAGATATATAAAACAGCAAGGACAGTAATGATACGACAGGATGGAACAGGACAGGTCAGGACAGGATCAAGCAGGACACTATATGACCGCACAGGGTAGGATATAGATTGGCAGGATGGAACAGACATGATATGACAGGACGAGGTGAGATGTGACAGGACATGACAGGATCGAATAGAACACGATATGGCAGCACAGGACATGATGTGATATTACAGGATGGGACAGGACAAGACATAAGAGCATGGGACAGAACACGACAGGACAGGATGGAGTAGGACACAATGTGGCAGCAAGGGACAGGACATGATACAGTAGAATGGACTCTGCAGTCATGAAATACGGGCTGGTACACCCATGGGGATGCTACTTTAAGGCTGTTACGAGTTGCATCCTGTAGTCTGATTTACCTCTGTTCAGGAGCAGTTGTCCCTTGATATCTTAATGGGGTATCCTGCGCGTGCCTGCACCCATCATCAACATAGCGCAGGCCTCCAAGGGTGGTACAGGACTGCTCTAAAGGCAGGTGAAGACAGTGCTTCTCTGGGTCCTCCTCAGCACCTTCTGGTGTTTCTTTTTCATCAGTAGAATGGGACATGTCACGGCGTTATAGGACAGGATTGGACATATGACACCATAAGGCAGTACATGATGTGACAGACTGGACATGACATGATGAGACAAGACGAGTTATGATATATGAAAAGATGGAACAGGATATGGTTTGGCAGGACAAGACGTTGTAAATTTGAGAGAATGTAACAAAGCATGATATGACAGGATAGGATAGGACACCATATGACGGAACAGGGCATTATATAACATAACTGGACAGAATATCAACTGACAGGAAGGGACAGAATATGATGTGACAGGATGGGACAGGACTTGATATGGCAGGACGGAACAGGATATAATAATGGTAGGACGGAATATCGTATCACAGGATGGGACAGGACATGATATGACAAGGATGGGACAGGACATGGCATGACAGGATAGGACAGGACAGGACATGACATGTCAGGATGGGACATGACATGACATGTCAGGATGGGACATGACATGACATGTCAGGATGGGACATGATATGACCTGTGTCAGGACGGGACATGACATGACAGGATGGAATAGGACATGACATGACAGAATGGGACAGGACATAACGTGACAAGATGGGACAGGACATGATCTGACAGAATGTGATAGAACATGACGTGACAAGATGGGACAGGATATGACATGACAGGATGGGACAAGACATGATATGACAGGATGGGAAAGAACATGACATGGCAGGATGGGACAGGGTATGACATGACAAGATGGGATAGGACATGACATGACAAGATGTGATAGGACATAACATGACAGGATGGGACAGGACATGATATGACAGGATGGGACAGGACATGATAGACAGGATGGGATAGGACATGACGTGACAGGATGGGACAGGACATGATATAACAGGATGGAAGAGGACATGGTATGGCAGGATAGGACAGGACATTATATGACAGGATGGACAGGACATGACAGGACAG
>JADBJO010014445.1:32500-47664 GCA_016801955.1 Conus betulinus | reverse complement strand
CTGTCTGCTCTTCCTCTCTCTATCTCTTCTCTCTCGTCTCTCTCTCACTGTCTCTGTATCTTGTCTGGCGTCTGTATGTCTGTCTCTCCTCTCGTCTCCTTCATCTCTCATCTCTCTCTCTATCTCTCTCCTCCGCACTGCATCTGCTCGGTCTCTGTCGGTTCGCTGTCTGTCTGTCTGTCTCTCTATATCTCCACTGTCTCTGTCTTGTCGTAGTTCTATCTTCTCTGTATGTCTCTTCTCGCCGCGGGCGAGGGCGCTCTGTGCGTATGTGCGTGCGTGAGGCGGTGAGCGCGCGTCCGGTATATGTGTGGCGTGTGTGTGTGTGTGTGTGTGTGGGTGTGGTGTGTGTGTGTGTGTGTTGTGTGGTGTTGAATAAATAAACAGAAATATACACAAAAAGAATCACGTTTCCTTTCGTAGCTGTTCGCATTTAATCTGTATTCATTTGATGTTATTAATTCCTGTGTTCTTGCTATTTCAATTTTTATATATTTATCTCACTATTGCCTCAGTGGTGTGTGTGTGGTGTGTGTGTGTGTGTGTGTGTGTGTGGTGTGTGTGGGTGTGTGTGTGCGTCCTTACTGCTTCTACAAACGATTCAAAAGCGAACAAAGCTGTACAAGTTTGAGCGTTTCAGACCTGTTAACTCCCTCTTTAAGAACCAGGTTTGTTATACTTTTTTTTACATCGTCCTATGCAATTTCTGACGAGAAACGTGGATGTCTGGACAGGTTCATTAAATTTCCACTTGTTTCCCTTTGGCATGATCTTAAAAACAAAGAACGTACCTCTGCATCTACGCTTACCTAAAACTCGACAATGGCGATCACAAGAAACGCCACAAAACCAAAAATACTTATAGAAAGAGGTCAGTTTCTTTTCCACCGCAAAAGCTAAACCACATAAACAACTTCGCGTTCAAATAGTAAAGCAGCGAATGACCCAAAGTGGACACAATGAACAACAACTGTCACTATGTGCTAAAATCAACAAGACCGGACACGTCACTCACAGTATAACCAAGTCAACAAAAACAGTTGCAAAACATTTACTCGGCGCATTCATCTGAAGTCCAGCCCTAGCGAACAAAACCAGGGAGGATGGGAGAGGGGTTGGATTTTTCTAAGAAGTATTCGTACGATGTCAACATCGATTATATATAAAAGTATGCATTTCTAAAGAAAAAAAATAAATCATTTTTAAACACTTTTGAAATAATTGAAACCCGTACATTGGATAAAACACATGTTGGAAACTGAAAAATACATCGATTGGAAAAAACACTGTCACTGGTTTCTACTCTGAAAAGTAACTTTGTCTAAAATCCATGCACATCCCAACACTCTATAGATAGAAGTGGAGGAAGAAGCCAAACAGTTGGGATACTCCATGGATATTTTTCCCCTTGACAGAGACGAGTGTGTATTTTTTTTAAAAAAAGCAAAACTATGGTAAAAGTCCAGTACAAAACTGCTGATGCAGCCCACGTGTGGAAAAAAACAGTATTAACTCAGTAAGATTGCTGACATGTCGAGAAGAAAAACTTTTACTTTTCTTTTGTATTGATAGAAAAAAAACCTTTACTTTTCTTTTTGTATTGATAGAAAAACTTACTTTTTTTTTGTATTGATAGAAAAACTTTACTTTTCTTTTGCATGATAGAAAAAAAACTTTACTATTCTTGTACTGATAGAAAAACTTTCTTTGTATTGATAGAAAAAACTTTACGTTTCTTTTGTATTTGATAGAAAAAAACTTTACTTTTCTTTTGTATTGATAGAAAAAACTTTACTTTTCTTTGTATTGATAGAAAAACTTTACTTTTCTTTTGTATTGATAGAAAAAAACTTTACTTTTTCTTTGTATGATTAGTTTTTGCTAGGCGTCTTTTGACGTGATTGATTGCTAGTTATAATAAGAATTATTATTATGATTGAGTATATTAGTAGTATCCATTATTGGTTAATAAAATGCATAATAATAGAGATTGTTATTATGATTATCATTGTTGTCAATTATTTAGGTATTATTACAGCATTTGCATGGCGCGCTTCCTCGTTGAAACAACTCATCAGGGCTTTGATCACACAGCATGATGTTATCTTGCTACAGGAAACATTTTATTGTACACACAATATGGGGAAGGCATTTTTTCAAAAAATGATAGAACTGAATTAATGACTGAAAAGATCAGTTTTTTATCTGCGCTTCAAAACAGATAAGGTAGGCTGCTGTTTTGTAAAGTGGGAGTAGGCAATAGTTCTTAACAGCTCTAAAAAACAGCAGCAACACACTGAAAGATATGCCCTCCAATAGATTTACATTTCGAGTTCCGCATCTTCAGAAGTTTCTGACTGAGCTGGACCAGAGCGGAGAATGCATGAGACTTGGTATGGTGCAGAGTGTGCATGACAGGGGTGGTGAAAGAAAAAACAGAGAAACCCTTGAAAAACATTTTAAAAACGGAAGGGCAAGAGTGGCTAATTTGTACTGATAACGAAACTAACAAGGCAGCCAGTGATTTTCGTTTCCTTTCCTCCAGGACGAGTAGGTAGTCACACTGTTTCGAATCACTGAAACCGGAAACATGTGTTCCATGGCAAACCATTCTGTACTGAGTTACAATCATTCAAGCTGCCAAGATAGAAGAAGTATTGTGAATTGACGAGTCTTGCTTTGCACAGTTGAACAATAATCTACGAATTAAGACGAATTTAGGCAATGCGGGGGCAGTTCTAAAAATGAAGACCGCGTTTGAATTTCAGATCTGTGCAGGGGAAAAAGGCGACCTCTAAACAATTCCTTTGTAATTTTTGTTGCATTGTTCTATATACGCAAAACGACTTCCTGTGATTTCCTTTGCATCTGAATACTATCTGGACCGAGAACTATAAGGAGGAGCATTGTTGTTATCATCATATTCAGAGGAGGTTTAATCCTAACAGAAAGGTTTCATGAGCTCAGGGCGGTGGTTGGTGTTAAAGTCCAGACACTGAAACTATCCTGACTGTCAGAGACCTTGCCTGTGAGGTATGCAGTTTAACTAGAGCTGTAGGGGACGATTTTATTTCCATATTTTTACTGGGACAGCTGGAACAAGAGACCAACAGGAATGAGCTCTCTTCTGGATCTTTTAAACAGAGAGTCGGCCAGAAAAGGTCACTTGGATTTGGGGAGAAGCTCATGAAAAACTTACATAAATGAGAGCAATATCAAAAATGGGTTTGCTGCGAGTAAAAAGAGAAAGCCACAATGGATTGTCAAGATATGTTGAAATATTGTAAACAAACTCTGAGATCTAATGGAAAAACAGTACTGGGCACTTTTTTAAAAAGTCATTTTAAAATGTTTGGTGAAAAACGTGTTGCTCATATGGAGGATTCTAAGGTTTAGAAAAAACTGGTTCAAACAATAGTTTTAAGTGAAGTTTTAGTCTACCTTTGGAATTGGGTGGTTCGCTTTGTTAGCCTCGCGTTTATGTATGTAGTTCATGGTACGCAGCGCGCTTTACACCTTTTTTTCTATTTGAGTCAAGTCTTTGATGGTGGTGCGGGATCAATCATGTCGAGAAAAAGAGGTCTGTCAGAAACCATAAATGGCACAGCCGATCCATTTTTGATAAATGAAGATGAGAAGGGTTTTGTTATCGGTTACATAATCTGTGTGCGGCACAACCTCAAAGTACTTTTTTTTGTTTGTTTGTTTGTTTCTGACAGCGTGTTTATATGTATGAATGTGACTCTTAATGTTGCGATTTTGATCAAAATAACTCCCAGAATTTTGGCGGTTTTTTCCTTTTTTTTTTTCATTTTGTTGTGTTGTTTTCTTTGGTGTTTGTTTGCTTTTTTTTTGTTTGTTTGTGTTGCTTTTTTTTTTTTTTGCTAGACTGTTGAATTCCCAATAAGTTTTAGATTCAGGAAAAGTTTAGTCTACGAATTGTGAATGGGTGATACAATTAGTTTTTAAGTGATGAACAAGTAAATACACTTTTGCTCAGCCTGGAGTCGGCGTTTTTATGGACGTGCAGGTGACCCACTACTCCATCGAGTGCAGAATCATCAACTATTTTTTTAATTTTTGCTAATTATGTAGTTAATTGTAACATTGAAGAGAGCCAGTTGCAAAGTGAAACGACTGCAGGTGGAAATCTACAACAAAATCTGAAATAAATGTCAGCGAAACCGCCCAGAGAAAAGTGGACAAAACGAGTCACAAGACAAACTACAACGCGTTTCGACCTCCTAGGTCTTCTTCAGGTACAACAAAAATGAAACACAAATAAACGAAAAATGCACTTAGCTTTGATCGCTTCTTGTGTTCAGCGCAAGAAAGAAAGGCGTTTGAATGACCTTCTTTATCAGACCTTGAAAAAAGGACAATTTGTCACTCGCCCTCTTGGGTTTGATGCATAACAAACGTAAACGAAATAGTGACATTTGCGTTATTTGTTTCATTTTTGTTGCACCTGAAGAAGACCTAAGAGGTCGAAACGCGTTGTGGTTTTGTCTTGTGACTCGTTTGTCCACGTTTCTCTGGGCGGTTCGCTGACATTTATTAAGATTTATTGAAGAGAGCCCGTAAAATGGGTGATCATAAGCACCCGGGCCATGCCTTTGAACAGCAAACAGCGTGGTGTCTACACTATCTTGAAACTCGATCCGCCACGAAATCTCGATTGAAGAGATGGCTGAAAGAACCTAGTTTTTCAAGAAGATCCATGAGAATGTCAGATTTCCAAGTGCTGTCACTAGTGTGAGAAAGAGTTAAAACTCGTCAAAAAAGTTTTGGAGGATAGTTTACAGAATGATTTAATGGTCCACTGTGATATGATATTTGCAGAAAACTGCACTGGTTCCATGGCCAAAAGCTCATCAGCGCCAGGAACCCCACAACCCAGGTGTTGTAAACAAGTGACAAAGAAGACAGTTTTCAGGAACGATGGTTCTAACGTCGCCAGTGAATTTGTCACGAACCAGAAAGACAACCCCTGGAAAATGTGAGTTCTTGAGAGAAAAAGGCCTGCTGTAATCTTGGTACGTGTTGTCAATGGAGAAACTACTGCAGCGAGTGATACCCTTGAGGCGTTTGGATACTTGTTTGTCTTTGGTTGGTTTTGCTGTTTGTTGTGTCAGTTAATTTTGATCGTGGACCGTCAAACAGACAGACACTAGCTTATTTGTCTGCATGCGCCTGGAGGCTTGAGGTGGCGGATGAAGGATGTGTTTTCTTTTAGCCGTGTTTTGTTCTTATAGTCTTTCAGTATCTTTTTTAACCAGGTTTTGCCCTCAGCGTGGGGCAGAAGTTGACCCCCAAGACTGACGCCTACTCAATCTGTAAGCATGTCTAGATCTGCTGAAGGAAGAAACTGATGGGATTCGTACAATTTCCAGAACTGACAGTCCGCCCAGACACGCCACTGAGCCCGTCAGTGTAGATTCTGGACATGTTTACAGTCCAAATTAAACAGGGATGTAACTAAGCATGTGCAGGTCGTTTGACGCGCTGCGGAGGGGCGCTTTGACACAGTTAATAAGAATGTTAGACAGGGTTTCTGCAGGCTCAGGATTTAAACAGACATCTCGTCTCCTGCACACTATTTGGATGCTCCCCTGAACCTAGTCTAATGCATTAATATTGAGGTTTTTCTGACAACGTTTTGCTTTCTGCTATGCCTGGGATTTTACTTGAAAGGAAAATCGTCACTTCAGTGCAGATGTCATGCATAAACTACTTAAACTCTAGGACCAGAAATGGATTACACAGCAACAAAATATATGCATGGAAGTGTGTACCATTCGATGCACGACTATATGCCAGAGATCCGACAAAACCCCGAAAAAAGGTTTTATCAAAAACAAACAAACAAACACCCTCCAGAGGAATATCCCTGTGTATCGGCATTTCTGCAAAGATGAGAGTGGCCGTTACTGTTGCCCAAACAACAAAAAAGGTCGTGGATGATCTTCAGTCAGGCTGATCAGCTCTTGTCCACTGAAAAAGACCGAAAGATGGTCATTAATACCAAAAACAGCATTTAAGTGATGATTAGGAATTACCTTGAGCTCTTAAGTCGGTGACGAAATCACTCTGAATGACACACATCCTTTAGCACGAATCGTTCATATTGACGAGTTTTTTCTTTATTCATAAGTCAAGCTAATTGACTGTCACCAAAAAGTAGTTTCCTTTTTAATATGCCAGTCGACTTTAGAAAAAAGATTTACCTCAATCAGGGAACTGTCTGCCTTGCCCCGTTTCTTGTAGCATGTCATATGGGTTTTAAACCTAAGTGTCTGTACCATTTTGCTTGTTATTTGCAGTATAGATTCAGAAAAATAAAATCAACTTTAAGTTACACCTAAACGATCTAACAAGGGAAAACGAATGATAAAATTCAAAACAAAGCCAAAATACCACAGAAAATAGTTTTTTTACGATTGCAGGGAATAAAGGACAATGAAAATGTCATACTGTCACGTTCTAAATAAAAGCGACAATGAACACACATTATATGAAATGAGAACTTAGGATTTCTAATTAATGATAACGAAAGGGAAAGTGTTAGTTTTGGGGCATCGAAAAAACAATATCTGGGCATTTTTCGTAATGTCACTATTCGTTTACGTTGTTATGCATGAAGACTACATATCGTGATACAAGCATTCAATCTGCTTTAACCGCTTTAAGGCATCATTCCATGCTGCGTGTTTCTTGAGGGATCACATTAATCCGTCGACGACATCCTCGGACGCGCCCCGAGAAGAGAACACAAATAAAGATTTGCCCTTCACAGTTCATTTATTTCAAGCACTCGACAAGTTATTTGAAAAGGAAGACAGCTATAAGCCAGTATCAATAGAGATAGTCCAACAAATCTGAGGGAAAAGAACAACATCGCCAAGCGGTACAGCCCCTCTCGTGACCTTGCTACCATCAAACCCAAGAGGGCGAGTGACCAAAATTGTCTTTTTTCAAGGTCTGATTAAAGAAGGTCACGAAAACACAAAAGTACTCGGTCATGAAGGACAGTGATATAGAAGAGGAAGTATACAAATATACGCCTTTCAAATATGTCCTTCCCAGGTACACTTAATAACAATCCGGCATGTGAAAAAGTATTACAAGCAGTGTGCTCTTCAATCTTGTCTAGCTATATTAAGTTATTTATAAAGCTTGTGGCTCAGATTATATTTTTCATTTAGTTATAGTGATGCATGTACTGTTTAGATGATAACAACTTAAATCAATATGTTCATTTTCATTCCATCCAATTCTGGACAACGGTTCCCCATAGCCGCAAATTAAAACGCTCTCAGACCATTTCTTATTCATATTTCCGTAAATATGAAAAAAAAAACCTGATAACAGTACATTCTTAGACCAAATGGGCAATGCTATCCTTTTTATTATCGCCAAAAAAAAAATGTCTCCCCAAAATAGCATTTACCGTCATATACATGTGCATTACCCTTAATTAAAATTACCTCCCTTTGCACTAGAAATCTTGATTTGAGGTTATCGTTCTTTCTTTTCTGTTTAAAATGCAGATTCGCTGATTTAATATTCACTTTGAATTTTGTCAGTGCCTTCCTTACAATATGTATATAGAATGATTTTTTTTTTTTTTCACATTATGGTTTAATCATATCTCTGAACGCAATGTGATCTTTTCCAAACAAGATATGTTTTCCCTGTTATACACTGGAATATCGCGAATCTACAACCAGAGTAATGAATTAGGTTTACATTTTTATATTTCTTTTTTTTTTCAATGTTCTTACCGAGATGCGAACTGTCAATTTTGAAGGCAGAAAGTAAGTACTTTTTTACCACACTCTATTACTGATTATTGTATTACTCCTTACTATGTCTCTTCTCTGGCTATACTCTATATTATAAAACACGATCTCTGCAAGGAGATCCCCAAAGTTTTTAACAGTTTGTGTTAGAGTTCAATCCTCTGTTTTTGCATCAAATACTTTTGAAATAATATAATTGTCCATCGAAAACCTTTAGAAAATGATTAATCTGAATTTTTGTAAGTCATTAAACAGGGAATGAGTGTGCGCTACAACTCTTTTCTATATTCGCAGCGAAGTCAATGGCAAAGTTATAACAAAACGTTCCTGTTTCAGGTGGTCTGGTTCCACCATTTTTCAAACACATTTATACGTTATACAAATTTGTAGCACTAATTTTACAAAGTTTAGAGAAACACTGTCTTTGAAGGTCTGGGCTCGTAAGCCATCAGAAATGCTTATTTTAATGAGTATGTATGAGTAATGGTATGAATGTGTGTGTGCGCGCGTCTGTATGTGTGTCGTGCGTGCGAAAGTGCGAGCGCATGAGTGTGTGTGTGTATGCGCCAACGTGTGTGTGTACGTGTGTGTGTGGGTGTGTGTGTGTGTGTGTGTGTGGTGTCTGTGTGTGTGTAGTGGTGTGTGTGTGTGGTGTGTGTGTGAGAGAGAGGAGGGGAGAGAGATTAGAGAGAGAGAGTACTGGTGGGGTTTTGGGGTGCGGTCAACAGCACACGGTTTGACTTTATATGATGTTTGGTCGGTTGCCTACATTCACACGGTTTTGCTGTTAGTGATGACGGCCTGGTGCGTGAAACGGGCATTCTACTCTCGTCTCTGCTCTCTATGCTCTCGTATCGATCTCACACACACAGGCGCCACACAAAAAACACACGCACAGACGTACGACAGCAACACTACACAAACTAGCAAGGAGACTACACACACACATAAACACAGCACGCAATACAGCGATACATGTCGAGAGTGCATAGACGGCCAAAACGGCTAGAAACTGCGCAGTAGGGTGAACTTGTTGTGGAATACCACTGGCAGCACCCTAATTGACTGCACTGCAGTACAATACGACAACCCAAAACGAGAACTGCCTTGGTTTCAGTTCGTGATCAGGAATGACTGGCATGGCGACACGAATTGAAATACTTACAGGGTGCAAAACCAGAATTCAATAGTTTGTTCGCCAAAGCGACGTTAAGCAATCGGAACAAAAACACAGGTTATAGCAATAGGAAAAACTAATGGTCGTTTCGACCTGTTAATAGGCTTCTTACAGTCATATTAACCAAACATCATAAGAAGCTATAAAAAAAAACAGTCAGGCACATACAAGGACAGTCACTTTCTATTTTCGATCATCATGGCGAGTTCCACCTCACCACGATCCCGCCCGCAGCACATTAATCGTCCCCGGTTCATGGCGTGATACACGCATACGGCCCAGCAAACGTCGACCGTTCGGTTAAACCACAATACGAGGGGTGGGTTCGACGCGAGGCTGACTGCGTAAAAGATTGACGGTGTAAAGAACAACTGAAACTTGAGGACTAACTGTGAGGGGCATGGCAAAGAAGAAGGTGAAAAATAAGGGCACTGGCGATTTTATTTAGTAAGGACTGGACATGCTGTGTAGTTTATTATTAACTTGGACAGAAGACGATGTTACTTCAATTGTTTTCTCGTTTTTTATTCTGGGACCAGAATAGCTATTCCTACATGTTCTCGCGCTCCTTTTTCATCGATTGTATCCTAGCACACAACTCAGTAACCCAACTCACGGAAGATTACCAGATTCCTTACATCATTGGTCACCTGAACTCTTGAGCATGCTGGTCACAGACCATGCTCTCTTAGGTAGATTGAAAACTCGATGGTTTGGTTCCAGTCCGTCCCGTTTCTCTGTAAGCCCCTAGCAACACTTGCAGTCCACCGGGTAGGGACCCCCCCCCCCCCCAGTAGGCCAGCCAGGACACAAAATAGTATTCCTAAATCCCTATGATGGAAGACAAACATACATCCTAACAATTCATGTCTTATATTTCCACCTTGTTGTTTTACCTGTTGTGTATTTGTTTGTTTGTATTTGTTTGTTGTTGGTTGTATGTTGTTTTGGGATCAAAACAGGTCGTTAGTGTATTACCTGGTATTGAGTTGTGTTGGCTGTTAGGAATGCTCGGGTGAAAGTCTGTATCACATTTCAGTTGTTGTGTTTGAAAGGGGGGGGGACGCATGGTTAATTTGGGGGGGGGAGCATATAATGACCGTATTTTTTTTGTTTGGTGGGGTTGTACTACCACCTTACAGTTTTAGTTGGGCGGTTGGTTTGTGGTTTGAAATTTTGGTTTGAGTTTGGTTTTTGTTGTGTGGTTGTTTTGTGGGGGATGTTGATTTAATCATGGGCTGTTCTTATTACCCGCGTTTTACATTGTGGGATGTTTTGATTTATTTAGAGTCCCCCTATGAATTAAAATTCGGAAAAGTCCTAGTTGTAATCTCCGCCCTCAAGCCTCTAAACAATATTGGTCCAAAGTACAGGGCATGTGCTCACTCTAGAGAGCTTGCCTATTAACTTCCTGTAGCTCCTCCAGTTTCATTTTTTAGTCAGTATAAGCGATTTGATTTATCAGCTGCCCTTGTGCACTTCAGCTTACCCGAGAGTGCACGTGACGAAGTGAATATTTGCAAAACCGAATGCAGATAAACCCGGTTTCTCGAAAATTTCCAGAGTTGTTCTTCACCTTGCGTTCCCAGTCCCGAGTTAACTTTGATGACCAAAGTGGGTGGTTTATCTTCTGCGCGCGCACGTGCTTCTGTGCGTGCGTGCGTGCGCGCGCGCGCGCCTGTATGTGTGTGTGTGTGGTGTGTCCGTCTGTCTGTCTGTTCTGTCTGGTCTGTCTGTTTGTTGCTACCTGTCCCGATCTGACTGTCTGTTTGTATGTGAGTGTGAGTATAGTGTGTGTGGGCAAGGGAGGGGGTAGTGCGCGCAGCGTGTGTGTGATTTACTCCCGTGAAAGTGTATGTGTATGTTTTGTTTCCGTTTTGTGTTCGCATATACGTGGACGTGCGTGGTTGTCTCTTTATAGTGGCGTATGAGTGTGTCTGGCCATGCGCGTGAGTAGTATACATACAGCCTGATGTGTTGTAATCCGACCAATGTGATGAAAAGATATTAGATTGAGTCCCCAGAAAAACACACAGAGACTTTACGGCCCGTCCTCATCCTTTCCATTCCAGCTGTCAGGTATTGTTCACCGTGTCCTAGTATAACCCCCCGCAGCCATTTTGAATAGGCGAGTGTTGTGAGACATTGAGCTTTCCTTTCCATTCAAAACTTCCTGATTTATGATTGTAGCTTAATTTACGAACTGGGACATTCACAAAAACGCTTGCCAAGCTAGTAGATACGCGGCGCGCCACCCCCCCCCCCCCCCCCCCCAACACACACACACACCACACACACCCCCACACCACACACACAGGCACACACACACACACGCACACACACACACACACACACACACACACACACACACACACACACACACACTTTTGCGCGCGTGTCTGCGCGGCTACGTGCGTGTACACGCATACAGGCACTCACGCACTCACACACCACACATATGCATGAGCTTACATCTCTGTAAAGAAACAACAATTGCACTCCTTCGCACCACCTTACCTTTTGTGTTATCAAGGAATGTATTCCGTTGGCTTTATTTGCAGTATCTCCGGTTGTTTGAAGGCCAACAGACGCAGCTCTAATTGTTCCATGTTGTTGTCGCTGTCCCTAAATGTATAATTGGAATATTTCACCTGAGAAGACCCAAGAGTGTCGAAATGCGTTGTGTCTAGTCCTGTACTCTGTTTGTGTCCTTCGCGGTAACTAACCCAGTCTCTTGCAAATTTTGTTTTCATTTCCTCCCTCAGTCACCAACCGTTTTGAAAGGGGAAAAAAAGCGGATTGGCATCTGTGTTGTGCTCTTTCAGTTTCTTTGACGGTTACACCTACTTGGTCTAGCAGCCCATATGGAATCCAACAGATACCTAGTACCACAGAAAAGATGTGAACTCAGGCTGCTGTTGCGTAAGAAACAATCTCGTTTTTATTATGTACCTTGGAAAGGGCAGCAGGTTACCAGTGTATTGCTACTTTGTCATGGTGCGGTGCTTATGCCGTGTGCCATGTTTTCTAGAAGTTCTTTGTTCCCATGTATCTGATATTGTCTTTCATCCATAACTGATTCTCATTATGAAATGGGCAAATGTGTGCGTATGTATGGGGAAACACGAAAGAATGGAAATGATAGGCTACACGTGTGTACTAAACGATAGGATATATGACATAATGCCACTTAACTGATAAGATATATTGAGGTGGGGGTGCATTAAAAACAGTATTAATGTAACACACCGACATGGAAAAAGCACAAGGCATTCAATCAACTTTAAGTGAGTTTTAAAAAGTGCCTATGTGTATTGCAGGGCGGCCTGGTCATCCTTGGCGTTGTCTTTCTACAGTTATCACATGTTTTTTGCATTCACGGAAATAGCAGTGACCTAACTGCATGATACAAAGATACGCGATTGCACTAACAGTCTGTGTTTTTAGTGTATGATTTGTTTGTGTTGTTCATCATTGGTGCGTTGTCGTCAGTTAGTTATCCCGGTAGGATCTTCATTCGTCAGTTTCTTTTTAAAAGATAAAATGGACAGATACGACAACCGACAGCACCAAAAATAGTTTTGTTCTGGCAAGTCGCTTTTCAGACAGGACAGACCAAACCAGATCAGAAAACAATGAAGCAGCTTCGTGCAAACAATGGGCAGAAAAAAACAGTAAAATTTCCAGTCTCAGTCTCAGTCACAGATGCAGAATCAGGCGAGTGTTTTAGCAGCTCTTACAAGAGAACTTTGAAGAATTGGAAACAGAAGCAATGTTCTTCGCTGCTGGTAAGAGAAATCATTTACCTAATAATAGAAATCTTTTATATCTGACCCTGAATTCTTCAGTTAATCACTAGGGGGAAATGGAAACTTGATTCTGAGACTGATGTTTTGCCACATGGTTGTCCATCTCAGCTAAATTTGACCGTTAGACAGAAATGTTGTGCTATTCACCGCTCTTTGTTTGTGTGGTGTGTGTGTGTGTGTGTGTGTGTGTGTGTGTGTGTGGTGTGTGTGTGTGTGGGTGTGTGTGTGTGCGCGAAGAGAGCAAGTTTGTATTAGCCTATTTTCACTCGCCCATGAAGAATGGAACACACAAAAAAAAATTACAAATTTAAAACAAGTGACACCGATATCATTTTTTCCCATTCCAAAATGGATTCTGCGCAGTCGCGCTAATTGCAGAAAACTGCTTCTCGGCATGCTCTTCTTAATTTGAAAGCTATTACATGCTATGTTCCCATATGGCCAGACGACAGAAAAGCTACCGAGATTCAGGCTGGTAAGGGCATCTAGTTGCGAATTCAATTGTCTGCCAAATGAGACAACTCTGGGCACCAATTCAGTTCACACAAAATTACCAAAATCTATCTGGATTGGTTTGGGTAAGAAAGGCCATGTTTCTTCCTCTTTCTTGGTGACTCTCAGTTGACTGGGGGAGAAAGAAAGCTGATTGTTGTGTAATGTTTATGACGAGCAGTAAAACCATTCCAGATCATTTAGATCCTTGGAGTTTGTTTAGCACATCCAGGAGTATCTACTCGCCATCTCTTTCAGACTACTCAGTATCTTGAGGTCATTGACTTAAAAGAAGCATGTCGTTACTTTTGACAAAAATGAAGGGAGAATTAAATGCAGCTGTGTCCAGTTGTATGGGGAAAAACTCGGCTTACAATTAGAGATGTGGGTAAAAACCGGAGCCACACTCCATTATCGACATTTAGAAGGACGACAAGAAGAAACAGAACTAATGAGGAACAGTGGGATTGTTTGGGGAGGGATGCCCACATCGAACGACAAGGAACTTATGCACAGTTCCTGATCTCTTCACCCGGCAGCTATGGGGAGTAATTGAGTTCCATGCGTTTGATAGAACTTTTTGCTTGACGGGAAATGCCTTTCATTTCCATGGTGGTGAAAGCTTTAAACCATGCATGTGGTTTCAAAACTAGGCAGATGTAGTATAGCGTATAGGGACTAGTCTGCACGTCCGTGCCATACTGAAACTGAAACTTCGCTGATGAACACTCCTCAGTGAGTCCGGTCTTCGGTAGTTGTGACAGTCCACACTCCCCTACCCCCCAACCCCCCACAGTATCTAATGTAGATCATCATCTATAATTGCCTGGTGCTTTCCAGTGCCGTGGTGGTGGAAAACATCCCAGTTCAGCGAACTCGCAAAGAGGTCTCATTGCAGGACGGAAAAAGATATGAAGAGAAGCAATGTGAAGATAGAGAGTTATCAAAAGTAAGTCATGAAAACCAAACCAAAGGAGCATACTCAAACCTATACTTGCAATAAAAGGTGACATTCAGTTGGGATAAAAGCAGCTGTGAAAGTTTAGTGACTGCAGGCAGATATCAGAACATAAGAATAAATGTTTGAAGTATTGAGACACTAGATGAACGAGACAAACATTGAGTACTTGAAGTAACGAACTTTGACCTATCCATCAGGCAGTACAGCAAACAACACCGCGGAAAGAAACTGTATAGTCGGGAACAACGACAGCAGCTGAAACAACATAGTCTGGGCAATTCATTATGAAAAAGGTGGACGCTGATGGTTTTCAAGCTAATCAAAGCTCAAAGTCTGGTCAAAAGGGAAATTCAGGATTGAAAAGATAATATAAAATAGATGTTAAATCCTTCATTGACAGCAACGGAAATCGTTGAGTTTTGTATGTTAGATGGACCTGTTGGGCATACACCTGATCAGAACTGAGACTTTCGTCTCCACCCACTATATCGTAGTATAGCATCTACCTATAATTTTGTAGCGTTTCTGATACTGACTGGGAAACATCAGAATCCAAAGGACTCCCAAAGGGCTGGTGAAGGCTAGAAAAGGGAAAAGAAGATAGTACGAAAATATGTTACCATCAAATAATCCATAAAGAAACAGAATAAAGAAACGTACTTAGGTCATGCTTGAAGATCCCAAACGAATTAAAAGGAAATGACATGATTTTGAAAAGGAGACAATACAATAAGAGATGAAATGCCAGTAGGAAGTTTCAAGCTATAATGACTGCAGGCAGAAGTCAATGTTTATAAAGAGTAGAAGCTCTAAGCTGCCCGATGGAACGCAAGAAATGTTGGTCTTCTTCAGCCGGAGACAAACTACAGAAGAAAGAGATGTAAAATATGCAGAGTGAGGAATAAATACAGGTGAGTTTACAT
>JADBJO010014445.1:7500-22500 GCA_016801955.1 Conus betulinus | reverse complement strand
TGTGCGTGCTTGCTTGCTTGCTTGCTTGTTTGTGTGTCATCTGTTGCAGATAATTGAACAGTTTGCACAGACGTAAAAGAAAGTTTGTTATCCATTTGTGGGTTCCACTCCTGTTGCCAGACGCCTTCGATGTAACTGGGAACTCAAACTCGCAGGTTTGACAGGGAAAAGGTCTCCTGCAACTTATTTGTGGCATTCTTAACAAGATCACCAGCTATATCATTGCCATGAAAACCCACATAAACAGGAATACAAGGGAGATTATGTTATGGTCGTAACATACAGAGAAATAAAATGCTAAAAGAAATCAGGAGTCAAGGATGGTTGAAGCTGCAGCTAAGAATGGCGTCCAAAATAGAAAAGGGAGTCAGGAAGAGTGAGAAAGGCTGTCTAGACTGACAGACCATCTTGAGTGCTATCACCAAGGCTTTTATTTTATTCATGTAGATAGAGCTATCATAGAAAATGTATTCATAACATTACAATGAGCAACATAAGTTACTTCTCCTTCCGACTTCGAATCTTCTGAAAAACATTCCACTTAAAGGGTAGATTTTATTTTGAAACAAATCTCATCCCAAAAGGATCTGTAAGGCGTCCTAACAGATTGAAGAGAGAGACGTCCGGTGTTAAGCAGGTCCACGTTGTCTAGAAGTTTCAAAAGATCATCAGCGGTTCCAAGATCAATGGTTGGCCTATTAGCGTTTTGAAAACGGGTAGAGTGCGTATTCCTAAGGGCGAACTGTGATGTTTCTTCAGGTATCTTTTGAAATGTGGATATAACATAATTGGTAACAGGGGGTGAAGGCTCATAGAATAGGTACAAGGAATAGTGTAGCAGGAGGTCAAGTACATGGTCGAAGACGGATGGCTCCACTGCATCTGTGCCTCTGTATAGATTTAGTGTGGAACTGCCCTAAACTAAATCGAAGTCGTTGATGAGATACAGGATTAAGTGTGGTTTGCTCAACTGGTACTGTCGAATTCTAGTTTAGAGTGGATAAAAGCCCTATAGAGTTTAGTTTTCTTATCTGCTTTGTAATATTAGCTTTCTGAAAAGTTAGCATATGTCTCCTTTAAAGCTGAGTTTTGGATCGAACTGTCATCCTAGAAACTTTATTTCTATCACAGTTAGAATGTTGCGTTTACCAGTATGATTTCATGGTCTGCAATGTGTTTTCGAAGAAGGTTTGGAAGAGAATACACTGAGTTCTTGCTGTACAAAATTGCTTACCCCATGTCACATCTCTTTGGTGTAAAGCTGGGTTTGGTGCTTTGCACCTTTGTAGGTGGCCCAACGTGTGTGGAGTGGAAAATCAACAACGGTCGGAGAATACGTCAAACCGTAGGTTACAGTATTTACGACGTCATAATTTTGAATTTGAAGGGGGCGGGGGAGGGGGGGGGGGGGGGGGAGCAGTGAGCAGGATGCTTCCCTAAGTAATACCCAACTCCTGCTCATGGATGTCAAAGTGTGTGATGTTTAGATGATCTTGAAACTGTTTATCTGTGAGCGAAATCTTGATGAAGAGAGGGATACGCCATCGGAAAAGAAAAATTAAGATCCAGGAAATGACAAGGTTTCTAGATGGAGTCATACGTTTTGTCCAAATCAAGAAACGTGATTTCAAAAAGACGTTTATCGTTTAAAACTTTACCGATGATAGTTTATACATGGACTAAATGGTCCAGTGTGAAGTTATATAACTGTAATTACGATTTTGAAGCTCCTTCGATTAAGAGAGAATCGCTTTTCATAATAGAAACCTGAACAAAAGATTACTGATTCAAAAGAATATATTTTGATATGATTTTTTAAAGAATAAACTTCCCGGTTGGGTCATTTGTCAGAGCAGAGAGAGACAAATTCCACGATGTTTATAGATATGATTTTTGTGTCGATCCGTTAAATATTCTGATCCATTCATAAGACAAGACAACAACTAATATGTGTGTTCACCAAGCTGTTCAAAACCAAGAAGAGACTTCTCACAAAATACTCGCCTCTCACCCCACGCAATTATGGAAAGCACACACACACACACACACACACACACACACACACACACACACACACACACACACCTAAACACCGGGTTTTCAGCACCCAAATGAGAGTTACTCGGCTGTACCTCCATCTTAAATGCAACTTTTCATGGTAACTGGACGATCTTTATTTCACCATGTGATGATACAAAACGCTTACTTTTTCGTAATTAACACCGTTTTGATTATCCGGCATTCTTCGTGTGGTATCTATTTCATGTTTTTTCTCCTTTCAAACACAATAACCTCAGACATATTTCCATCTACAATATATCTATGCTCTGTATTATAACTAAAACCAAAGAAACAGTTCGGTTCAGTTCAGTTTTTTTAATGCCTTTTATCGCCAGATGATATTAGGCATTTACTAAAAAAAAAGAAGAAAAACCTCCTCTCTCAACTTATCATCCATGTTAGTACGTTCAAACCCACATCTGATATATGCATATCTCTATAAGTGAAATACCGTAGTGGAAACACAAAATTGTTGATCTATGTAAAAATTTTTGGCAGAAGCAGCAGAGAGGTGTTCAAGCTGGATCTGGTCTAGGAGGAACATGAACTTCATAAGGCTTAACTTTCCTACAAATACCAGGTGTCCCAGTGGCTCGGTGGTCAGTGCGCGAGTCATTAAGTGGAAAATGAGCATTCCAGAGGGGCATGGGTTCGAATCCCAGCCATGGCTCGTCCCAAGATGGGGGAAAAAGGGGCAGCAGAGGGACATCCGAGTCATGAACCGGGTGTGGCCCAACCCCCTAGAGTGTCAGGAGATAAGGGCCGAAACACTTGCTTGAAGGGGGCTCTCTTCTGAGGACTCTCTGCTGCCACGCTTTCCACGAGTTTCTTTCTACATTACATTTTTCAGCCCCAATTGTTTTCTATCCCGAGTTTAGTTTGTTGCGGGCTCAATCGGGAAGCTTGGGACCACAAAATCGAGTTTCAGTCACCGAATAAATACTTGCCTGAGACCGTTGCTCTCAATTTCCTGGCTAACACTGCTGGTGTTTGTATGTCTCAAACCTGGTTGAAGCCGAAAATTGAGACTTAAAAAAAAAACAAGCTGATCGATGAGGATGAAGATAATGAAGGTGATGGTCCTGTTTTTCTCATTCTGATCTGAGTCTGCGTGACAGTGCAGTATTCCACGTTTACCTTGATCACAAATATCGGCTGAGCCCCTACAGTCTCCGTGAATTTGCCCATACCGGTGATCCTGACGGAACCTCACCCAGGACAAAGGTGTAGTGAGGAGATCCAAACTGAAGATAAGAAGAATAGGACAAATTCACGGAGACTGTCGCTGTGCGGACGTGGCAGCGCCCTAGAGAGGGCGCGCTCACTCACGCTGGTCCTGCAATTTAGCAACTGTCGTTGTTAAGAAAAAAGAATATCAAATTCTGTGGTACCTCCTGGTAGCCTCATTTTCGATTTCTTCTCTACGTCTACTTCCTGGGAGAGATTCTGATGGAGTCATCAGTATTGGCAAACTCATGGTACGATGGACGTGCTGGCGCCCTCTGGAGGAAGAGCTCACTCACGCTGGCTCTGCGACTAAGCAATTATTGTTGTCAGCAGGGGGCTTAGTATGTGGTGCCCTCCTTACTTTGAATCAGAACAGGTACCACTGAACATCGCCGAAGCAGGGCACTTTCTCCTTTGGTAGGCTGCTTTGTGAAAAACGTTCTTGACTTTGACTGCTCCATGTGGGTTGCTGGTTCTGGGACTGCGGCAGGACAAGCCAGTGGACAGGCAGCAGTGAACAGGGAGCGGGAATGAATGGCATGGGTGCAGTGAAACTGGTGTGACATGGAAGATGAGAAGCCATTTCATTGTCTATCTAAATCTGTAGTCGCTTTGGTATTGTCAATATAGCGTTACATAGGTCCCGTCTCTCCACACTCTCCTAAGATAGTTATAACCCATCCGCCATTATATCTGTGATGGGAGTGGACGCATTTCTAACAAAAGTCAGCATGCTTGTGTTGGTCTTTGAGAAGCCGGCTATCAGAACATAAACGATATTGCTACTAGTGGTTTCTCAAGTGACCAACATAAAATACAACATAGTTTATGATAACTGTTAAAGCAAATAACGTTGCTGATTAATCTCATCATTGCACCTGTATACCTAACTAAAGTGCCGGTCTAAATCTGTTAATACAATATCAAACGCTATGACATACATATCGTCTGTTCCCTCCTTTAAAAAGGGAGCAAGAGAAAAAAAAGCGGAAGAAAGAAAACATAGCAAAGGCAAAGGAAAACTAGGATTCCATCTGACATCGTGTGTTTTTGTTTAATGCGATACTTTTGGTGATAGCACTCTGTGCAGTTCATAGTGTTACCTGGTTTTGCCTGCCCTGCATGACACCATTCTTGTTGCTCTGTTACATGTTTTAAGATGATGGGTTCAACATATGATACCCCGAATGGAGAAGGCATAAGCAAAATACAAAATGCCCATCTTTGATCATATGACATACCATGTTTGTGTTACGCTGCTTAATGTTATGTTCCATTACAAAGTTTGTTCTTCATTTCATTGCTTTATTTCTTTGAGTTTCTCCTCATGGTCACCCAGTCTTATGGTTTACCAGATGTTCAGTTGCACTAACGAGTGGGTTACGTAATGTAGCAATGAAACTGGCAGCGATAACAATCATCATCATCATCATCATTATCATCATTAATAACCTCAGCACCTGCAGCGTCGACAACATTGCGTTTTACTGTTATGTCTTGTACTACAATCAATATCATCGCAGCCAACGACTACATAAACATGACGACGATGATGATGTGATGATGATGACAATAAACCTATTGCTATCTCAGTTTGTGACATAAAATGCAAACAGTTCCCGCTGTTGTTGCTGTTGTTGCTGCCACTGCAACAACAGCAGTTACTACTACTGCTGCTACTACTACTACTACTACTACTACTACTACTACTACTACTACTACTACTACTACTACTCGTTCTTCTTCTTCTTCTTCTTCTTCTTCTTCTTCTTCTTCTTCTTCTTCTTTCTTCTCTTTCTCTTCTTCTTCTTCTTTCTTCTTCTTCTTCTTCTTCTTCTTCTTCTTCTTCTTCTTCTTCTCCTCCTTCCTTCTTCTTCTTCTTCTTCTTCTTCTGCTGCTGCTGCTATCATTGTTACTACTGCAACCACTACAACTAAAAAAATTATTAGTGCCACTGCCAATACTACCACAATATTTCCATTACATTTCCACTACTACTTATTCCTACTACTACTACTACTACTACTACTACTACTACTACTACTACTACTACTACTACTACTACTATCTTTCATGTTGGCTGCGAATACTAAATTTTCCTTTTATTGTATTAAGTATCCTTGTGTTCAATCGTTGAACTGAAAGAGAAAAGTTTCATTTTATCCAGTTCAAGTTACGAATTTGTCGGCCATCATGCTTACAGAATTTGCCAGGCAAACACCACACTCTACTGCTCTTATTATGGCTACTACTACTACTACTGCTACGACTACTACTACTACTAAAGTACATAATGACAGGTGTATGTACATGCATATATGCACACATACACATATATGTATGTATTCATATTACATATACACATGCGCAAGCCACACATCCATACACACACGTGTACATTCACTACACACACAACAAAAAAAACAATGTTTGGTAGGCACTCAACGTCTGACCAGCGCATTGGGCTAATGGTTAGGTCAGACAACTGCTAAGTCATAGCCACGAGACCCTCTTCTTCAATTCTCTCATCTTAGATGTTAGTTTATTTATCCATCAGCTTAAAATCATGCGTAGTGTAGTCAAACTTTTGCGGATGTGGTGTGGTATGGACTAATCAGCACGCAGTGACGCCTCCTTGATGAAGCTGAAACTCAAACTGAAACTACTACCACTACAACTATTGCGACAACTACGACTACTGCTACTGCTACTGCTACTACTACTACTACTACTACTACTACTACTACTACTACTACTACTACTACTATCTTTCATGTCGTTTGAGATTCTAAAATGTCCTTTTCATTTAACAAAGTGTCATTGTGCTTAAACGTCCAATCAAAATTTAAAGAATTCTTCCACTACGTCAATTAAGACTTCGTCGGCCATCGTGGTTAACAGATTGCTGGCCATATTGTTTTGTTAGTTCAATGAACTTTTTTTTAACAACACACACACACACACACACACACACACACACACACACACACACACACACACACACACACACACACACACACACACACACACACACACACACACGCGCACGAAACATTTTCATGTTTTCCAGTATATAAAGGCAACCTGAACTAGTTGTTAATGAAATTTAGAGTATCCACTAAAATGTCAATATTGTCCTGGTTGAAAAATCGACAGGTTGTCATTGTTGTGATAAGACGAAGACAAGACGAAAAGACAAAAAAGAAGACTTACATAGTCATAGCTCAATAAATTGCAGAAAAGTCTGAAAGAAGCCATCTTTGACTTCAGTATTTCGTGCTCAAGGCCAGTCGAAAACCTTTCCCACTCCCACTGATTCCCATATACATACATACATACAGACAGACAGCCAGACAGCCAGACAGACAGGCAGACATACTTGCATACATACATACATACATGCATACATACATGCATACATGCATACATGCATACATACATACATACATACTTACGTTCAAAGGTGCATAAGTATATAAAGGCAGGTATATGTACATGCATACATGCACACATACAGACATATGCACGTATTCATATCACGAACGGGGAAAACAACGAGAAAGGGTGTGATGAGGGGGAAGGAAAGCCAGGCACACAAACAATTGTTTTCTATTTCTTTTTTTTTATGCTGTCCAATCTTCTGTGCCACCTGAGCGACATTCACCCACGCCGCTCATTTCGTTTCCCTGTCCACAGCCACCACCCGGCCCAGGCACTGGCAATCCACAGGGAGCAGCATATATACAATGATATACGTAAGTACATTCAAAATTTTAAATGAAGTGAGTGAAATGCAGTACCGTAAAGTATCTTGTAAGCGCCCAGACCAACTTTGCACGAAACTGACCCAAAAGTTGGGAATGGGCGTTACACGGTTCTTACTCCACATCTCATGGACTGACCCAAAAGCAGGAAGCAGTCTTGCAGGGGGCACATTTCCATGAGAGTCATAATTTTGTTTCGGTATGTCGATGCATTTCACAGGGACTACATTTTTTCCCAAGCCTTCTTTTTTTTTTTTTAACAAACAAGCTCGCGCGCAGACATCCACTCATGCTTAATCGCTTACACACACACACACACACACACACACACACACAAACACAAACACAAAGACACGCGCGCGCGCGCGCGCACACACACACACACACACACACACACACACACACACACACACACACACACACACACACACACACACACACACACATATATATATATATATCGCAAATGTAACAGACTATGATTGCATGCGCGCAGATGATGTCTTACGCCGAACAGTCGCCACTTCCGGGGTCAGTTTGCCTTAACGCAGAGTCTCAGACTTTTCCCAAGTGCACCGTCTGCAATTACAGACCATTAGTCTATTTCGTTCTGGGTAATTATCAACCCATTTTGCCTGTATGCTCTCTATTACTGTTTCATCGCTCAAGCGACCACATCCTTGTGGAAAAAAATGGGATTTTCTCTCCGCAAGGTATGTCTAAGGTAATATTTCTCTCCTGGGTTTTTTTTTTTTTTCTTTTTTATTGTGTGTACCAAAACAGTATCTGCTAATGCTGTGAACACCGAACCTCAATGAAACCAGATTAGTCTTTTGAATCCAGTGGCTTCCGTTCCCGACATTCGTTACAGGGCTGTGTGCAGTTTCAGAGCAACACGTTTCTCAATTATGTCCTGCCAACAGAGGTCTGCTCTGCTCGACCTAGCGCCTTAACTACTCAAAAACTTCTCTACTCCTGAGCCCACCCCTAGACCAAACGATGCTCCAAAGACCCGATTTATGTAGTGCGTTTGGTTGCTGGTGATGGGATCCCGCTTCCACTCTTCAGAATGCAGACTCTTGTAGCACCATCCGCAGCGTTATGGTACCTATGATGTCTCACACACACACACACACACACACACACACACACACACACACACACACACACACACACACACACACACACACACACACACACACACACACACACACACACACACACACACACACACACACACATGATTCAGAAGAAAGCTTTACTAACGGCTAAAGTGAGCTGAGCTAATCTATATTATGATCCACTTAGCACATTTCTCGGCAGCTATCTCGCTATCTTTCCCCAGCTTGCACACAACCCCTCACTTGACCGTCTTGTGGGACAGATTAAGGCATGACTAAGCGTAGAAAAACCTGTTTCTGTCCAATTGATTGGTCAGTGCACAGTTAACACACGCGGGGCTTCACACCCATTGTACCATATATGTGATGAAAGGTTAAGTTGTCTGCTTTGATAATGCACCCTTGGACTTTTTTTTTAATAATATCATTATACTGATAACCCATGTGCTCCAAATCTGCGTTATTAAGTCCTTTGAGGTCACATCTTAGTTTTAATTTAACATATCATTCATGACTATTGATTTTACTTGGTATTTACATTACATATTTTCCCATTCTTCTATATTTTCGGTTCAGAGGTAAAATTCACTATGAATTCCTCTAGTTGATGATATTGTTGTTACCTGGTTTTGGTAGTTTTGTTTTGTTTTGCTGTTGATGTTATATTTCCTTTCCCTTCTTCCTTTAGTTTGTTCATTTGTTTTAAGATCTGTTATTAATGGAACAAATAGATTGTTTTATCATCTGTTGACTGCAACTGTTTCAGCTGAATCACTACAAATAATAAACTTAGGATGTCATGCCTAACTTCATTTGATAAGATATTATACACTCAGTAGTATAGTTATTCGTATCTCCAACTCTTCTGAATTACATAAAATATCAATACTTGCGGGTTTATTGCTTGATTTTGATTACAGCATTTCATCACATACAACGTTGTATGTCTTGCGTCAGTGTGCAAAGCACATATCTAAATCATCGCAATTTAGAAAGAAAAAAAAAAAAAACTCAATCTAATTGTATTTAAAATGTTGCAGGAAACGCCAATCACAGATTAACGACTGTGACAGTCCAGTAGCATCTGAATTCATGGAATGACTGGAAAGATGTCGACAATAAACAGCATTTCTCCCAAGGTTAGGACACTGATGCACGCACTGTCTCAGAAAACGCCAAAGCTGAAGTTTACCACATACACATACAGGCACGCAATCACACAAACACAAACACACGCACGCAGAGAGAGAGAGAGAGAGAGAGAGAGAGAGAGAGAGAGAGAGAGAGACAGACAGACAGACAGACAGACAGACAGACAGACAGACAGACAGACAGACAGACAGACAGAGAGAGCGTGAGACGGACAGTTGTTTACACACGTCAGGCAAAAATCAGTATTGAAATGTAAGGAAAGTGAACATGCATAAAATGTCAGTGTAACAAGACGCGGATAAAAACGTGCATGTGCGCAATGTACACACATGAAGTAAATGCCAGCAAACTTACCAGTTATCGGGGAAGGTACACATCCGTGAATGAAGCTTCCCACATATCTAGGTGGTTTGCTGATTATACCCACAAAGATGGAAATAGACTACCAGGTAAAGAAACCTTCCCACGTATCTAGATGGTTTGCTGAGTGGATGCACGAAAATGGAATTAGACTACCACGTAAAGAAATCTTCCCACGTATGTAAATGGTTTGCTGAGTATATGTACAAAGGTGGAATTAGACTTTCAGGTAAAGAAACATTCCCAGTATCTAGATGGTTTGCTGAATATCTGCCCAAAGACGGAAATATATCACCAGGGAAAGAAACCTTCCCGCAGATCTAGGTGGTTTGCTGAGTATATGTACAAAGTTGAAAATGGACTTCCAGGTAAAGAAACCTTCCAACATATATGGATGGTTTGCTGAGTATACGCACAAACATAGAAATAGACTAAGAGGCACAGAAACGTAAATATTGTTGTCTCTTGTGTATAGGCTGTTGCACGTTTTCAAGTATGAATAATTATGACACCGATTGGGCAAAAGTGTTCAATACGAGTGGCTTTGGAACATGAATTTTACACAGCATTCTGACGTCGTCATCTGGATGAATTGGCTTCGGTCAGACGCACCCATACATGTCATATCATACAGGCTGCATTTGATGTACAGCTCGAAAACAACAAAGTATTCTTTTTGTCCAACTATGTTGGGCCTTCAAACAAATCACAGGGCATTAAACAAAAAGAAGAAAAAATAAAGACAAATGATTCTGTCAACGGTTTAGCTAGGAGACAGTGACGCTAGGTTCACATGAAATAATATCTTGTGGTGATCTTTATTTGATTTAGGTTTTGCTTTATGAATTAGATTTAATATGAACACAATATTAATATTCTCACTACCATGTGGCCAGTTTGTTCTCGTAACCTGATGTTATTGTCAGTCAAAATACATGAAATATTCTGGAAAGCACGTGTGACAGGTCAGGGTGTATGAACTGTGACATGCTAATTCTTTCCTGCGTCCCTCCTAGCTATCCCCACTTCCATGGTTTCTTTTTCCAGTCACTATGTATCACACGCAGTTTGAGAGTGTATTTAGGTGCATGTTTTCAGTGCGACACACTGGATACCAATGTGCCCAAAGACTTGCATGCTCACGGTTCATTTACGGTTCCTGTGGACTGCTCCTCACGTGAAGACAGGTAGCTCAAGGTAGGTGAAGCTACATAACTCACATCGGGTGCTGACAAGCAGGGAACGACACCCAGTAAAGTTGAGGGTGTTCAAACCCCTTAAAAGTTGACAAAAGTTCAAAACTTTGATGTGGCTTGCTCGGTTGCTTTGGTGACTGGTCAATCGGCCATTATCTTTATCTGGAGAGAAGAAGAAGAAGAAGAAGAAGAAGAAGAAGAAGAAGAAGAAGAAGAAGAAGAAGAAGAAGAAGAAGAAAAAAAAAGAACGACGACGACGACGACGACGACAACAACAACAACAACAACAACAACAACAACAACAACAATTGTATTGCTCCAGGTCATAATGGTATAAGCAACACCTTACAAATTGTCCCTCTGAAATCTTTCTGGTTAAATTTCTGATGCCAAAGACTAAGGCAAGAGATCAGGTCTATCCCACTGCTATGGGTAAACACCCATTGATTAACACCCCTGCACTGCAGGAAAGAAGGAACTGAGTGGTAATTATAGACATCTAATAGTCATTGAAAAAACAGGAGCGGGGCGGGGGCGTGAAATGTGGTAAGTTCCGTTATTCATTTTGTCTTCTTTCCAATTAGCAACAATAACGGTAACTCTTCTTAATTATAAGATCACGAGGTTCAACACCCCCACTTGATAGCAATAATTATCCCCAGTTAGTCATGCAAGCATTGTTTGACTGGAATAGCTTTGCAACCAAATCAAGTCTTTAGCATTCTAAATGTCTATGTACTATTCATTCATGTAGCATTTCTTCAATGAAGAGAAACCAAATTCATGCGCACAGAAATATTTTGATTCATCACCCTTTTACTCCCAAAGCAGACCCTACAACAGCAGACCTGCGTATGTAATTATGAAGAGTCACTGAACACAGATTAAGTAATTATGAAGTACATATGAATATTTATAGGCCACAGATCAATGCCTTGAATTTTTTTTTTCCAGCTGAGATTTGATAGCAGATTTTGTCGCTGTGACATCATGACATTTTCTACAGTAGGAGAGTATGTGAGAAACAGTTTAACCCTGTTTGATTCTGAACAAAGACAATAGAACCTGATATCAATAGAATTTGATCTTTGTCCACCGGATTGTGACAAGGGAATTGTTTCTTGCTTCAAAGATTAAATAAATGTCAGCGAACTGCCCAGAGAAACGTGGACAAACGAGTCTCAACGCCTTCTTCCTTGCGCTGAACTCAGAAGCAATCTGAAGCGATCAAAGCTGAGTGCATTTTCGTTATTTTGTTCGTTTTTGTTTCACCTGAGGAAGACCTAAGAGGTCGAAACGCGTTGTGTGTTTGTCTGTGTGTCTCGTTTGTCCACGTTTCTCTGGGCGGTTCGCTGACATTTATTTAAGATTTGTTTAGATTTCTGCCTGCGGTCGTTTCACTTTGCAACTAGATCAAAGATCAAAGCTGGTCTATAATGCATGAAAGATAAACTGTGAACACACTCCAGCTGAACTCATGACACAACTTCACGAAAACAGAGAAAAAATAGAAATCCTTTTTGTACCATTGTCTAAAAGGCATTAGGTAAGTAGATAATTTGTAGTAGAGCCGTGGTTTCACACTGCCTTTTGCATAGTTATCAACCGTATTTGAGCTTTAGGGGTTTCTTATCCTCACAAGAAGTTATGTATTTCCGTACATTACGTCCTACGTATTGTAAACATAAAAGATGTAAGGGCAGACGAAAACACAAGAAGTCAGAAACTGCATGTGCACGATTCGAATTAGCAACCAATCAATGACCTGAAAATGAATTTTTTATCAGAAACCAGAACGCATAAACTTGGATTCAGTGAAAATCGTAATCTACAGTGTTTCCAAAACATTGTCACTTTTCTAGTGTTGCGTTTTGATGAATTTCCTATAATAGTTTGTTTTCCTCAGCAAAACTACTATCCCAGTTTTCAGACAGTGTAGGATCAACATACCGGTATATGGGCGAACCTTACTGGTTCACTTTTATGTTTTCGTTATCCATGCGTTGGCCACATTTTTCTGTTGATTTACAACAATCACCACCGGGTGATATCATTGTTTAGGTGGTGGCTGCGAACGAGTATCGGTATTTATCGGTTTTACATGTTTTTACATACATGCATTTGTAATTGCCAAAACATTGCTAATGTTAATGTTTCACACACACACACACACACACACACACACACACACACACACACACACACACACACACACACACACACACACGAAGTGATTACATACTCACAATGTGTGAGCAGTGTCGATTAATAGGTGTTCCTCATAGAATTGTTTGATATGTTATTTTCCCTGGTTACAAATTGAAATTCATGCCTGTCTTTCATGTTTTTCATGTTATTCATTTTATTTGTATTTGTACCTCCCTAAACCACGTACACACATGTGCCTTTAATAGCCGATCGATTGTTTTCTTATCGCTACATCAACAGCAAAGTGCTCGTGGGTTTCCTTTTGGAATGCATGATCAAGGTAACGCAAACAAAACGACACCTAATCAGTTTGCTCTGCTTCATTGTTTTCTTGAATCATCTCTTGAATCCAAGATTCACTTTAGTTGTTATTTTAAACGTGTCTGTTGTCCTTGGCGTGCAATTGAGGATGCCCTTACGCCAAACAGACGATGCAGCGTCTCCCTGTACTTGGAGCCAGTGAAGTAGTATACGAAACAGTTAACTGCGCAGTTTGAGTAGGAACATAAGTCACCACAAATGATCAGAACCTCATATACATTTTCGTACTGACCACCAAAATTAACTGGGGGTCAAACATTGGGGAAACCAGCAGAACAATGTTAGGCAGACACAGAATTAAGAATTCAACGGACAGCCAGATGAGCATTTTAGTCACGGCAGTCTCTTTGTCGGACATACTGGACGATGAACGATGACGCCATCGTTTGATTTCTCGCAGTTTGACAGCAGTGATGGTGGTGTGGTGATGAAAACGATGAGTGGGCAGCCCAGTCTAAAACAAAATCCGTAGAATATTCCATCCAGAGTATCTACCATCTCTTTATTCTGGAAGTAATATTCGCTGAGTGTAGTCTGCCACACAATTTTGCCTGTGTGGATTTCGTAGAAACAACCAACCAACACGAAACTTAGCTGTGGCTGCAAAGCGTGCGAATCCTATCACGCACACGCTGATGACGACCATGACACCTATAACCTTGGTTGGAATACATCTCTGGGCTCGTAACGGGAATAAGATGCACACACATCGCTCGGTAGAAATAATAGTTGATATGAACAAGGACGCTGAGCTGACGCCATAGAGACCAAGGACGTTCTTGTCTATCATGTACACGAGAAGACGCAGATTCCCGAATTCGTCATTTGTGATATATCCTCGCATTCGGTCAGCGTTAAATATGAAGAGAAAGATGACGAAAATGATGTCCACCAGCGCCAACGAAAAGAGACACAGGTTAATTCTTTCTCTCAGACCTTGCTTGAAGAAAACCACCATGTTGATGACGTTGCCCGGAAAGCCGATAAGGAACAGTATGGGGATCAGGATGGTGGACCTGACTAGACCTATCGCGTCCACGATGTCCTGACTGATCAGGTTCTGTTGGCTGTTCCATGTCTGGTTAGAGTTCCAGCCAATGATGATACAATCATCCGTGACGTTAACGACCGTTTGATTAAGTGTGTTTGTATAAACGAGGTTTTTCAAATATCTGTGGTCATATTGTATGGTGTATACAGTGATGTGTGTGTGTGTGTGGAGTGAGAGAGAGAGAGAGAGAGAGAGAGAGAGAGAGAGAGAGAGAGAGACTTTAGGACAGTTTGTGAGGAAACCTAATAGATGCCATCAAGTACTCCTTGGAATTGAAAATTTCACGTTCCACTCAGGCAACATTCAGAACAGACCAGAGAGGAGAAATCCGTGATTGTACTCCTTTGAAGTGTGATCCTACAGTTTGGCATCCGGGTTATTAAACCAGATTCTACATCTGGTGTCCGTGTTATTGTACCAGATCCTACGGCTTGGTATGTTATTGCACCAGGTCCTACAGTCTGGTATCCGGGTTATTGGACCAGATTCTACAGTCCGGTATCCATGTTATCGTACCAGATGCTACAGGTTGGTATCGG
>JADBJO010014445.1:0-2500 GCA_016801955.1 Conus betulinus | reverse complement strand
AAATGGGTTGCTGGAGTAAAAAGAGAAAGTCCACAATGGATTGTCAAGAATATGTGAAATATTGTAAACAACTCTGAGATCTAATGGAAAACAGTACTGGCACTTTTTAAAAGTCATTTTAAAATGTTTGGTGGTGAAAAACGTGCTCATATGGAGGATTCTAAGGTTTAGAAAAACTGGTTCAAACAATAGTTTTAAGTGAAGTTTTAGTCTACCTTTGGAATTGGGTGGTTCGCTAGCCTCGTTTACTGTATGTAGTTCAGGTACGCAGCGCTTTACACTTTTTTCTATTGAGTCAAGTCTTTGATGGTGTGTGCGGGATCAATCATGTCGAGAGAAAAAGAGGTCTGTCAGAACCATAAATGGCACAGCCGATCCATTTTTGATAAATGAAGATGAAGAAGGGTTTTGTTATCGGTTACATAATCTGTGTGCGGCACAACTCAAAGTACTTTTTTTTTTTTTGTTTGTTTGTTTCTGACAGCGTGTTTTTATGTATTGAATGTGACTCTCTTAATGTTGCGATTTTGATCAAAAATAACTCCCAGAATTTTGGCGGTTTTTTCCTTTTTTTTTTTTCATTTTATTTATGTGTTGTTTTCTTGGGTGTTTGTTTGCTTTTTTTTGTTTGTTTGTTTGCTTTTTTTTTTTTTTTTGCTAGACTGTTGAATTTCCCAATAAGTTTTAGATTCAGGAAAAGTTTGTCTACGAATTGTGAATGGTGATACAATTAGTTTTAAGTGATGAACAAGTAAATACACTTTGCTCAGCCTGGAGTCGGCGTTTTATGGACGTGCAGGTGACCCACTACTCCATCGAGTGCAGAATCATCAACTATTTTTTTATTTTTGCTAATTATGTAGTTAATGTGTAACATGAAGAGAGCCAGTTGCAAAGTGAAACGACTGCTGCAGGTGGAAATCTAAACAAATCTGAAATAAATGTCAGCGAACCGCCCAGAGAAAACGTGGACAAACGAGTCACAAGACAAACTACAACGCGTTTCGACCTCCTAGGTCTTCTTCAGGTACAACAAAAATGAACAAAATAACGAAAATGCACTTAGCTTTGATCGCTTCTGTGTTCAGCGCAAGAAAGAAGGCGTTGAATGACCTTCTTTATCAGACCTTGAAAAAGGACAATTTTTGTCACTCGCCCTCTTGGGTTTGATGCATAACAACGTAAACGAATAGTGACATTTGCGTTATTTGTTTCATTTTTGTTGCACCTGAAGAAGACCTAAGAGGTCGAAACGCGTTGTGGTTTGTCTTGTGACTCGTTTGTCCACGTTTCTCTGGGCGGTTCGCTGACATTTATTTAAGATTTATTGAAGAGAGCCGTAAAAGGGTGATTTTTTCATAAGCACCCGGGCCATGCCTTTGAACAGCAAACAGCGTGGTGTCTACACTATCTTGAAACTCGATCCGCCACGAAATCTCGATTGAAGAGATGGCTGAAAGAACCTAGTTCAAGAAGATCCATGAGAATGTCAGATTTTCCAAGTGCTGTCACTAGTGTGAGAAAGAGTTAACTCGTCAAAAAAAAAGTTTTGGAGATAGTTTACAGACTGATTTAATGGTCCACTGTGATATGATATTTGCAGAAACTGCACTGTTCCATGGCCAAAAGATCATCAGCGCCAGGAACCCCACAACCCAGGTGTTAAACAAGTGACAAGAAGACAGTTTTCAGGAAGATGGTTCTAACGTCGCCAGTGAATTTTGTCACGACCAGAAAGACAACCCCCTCTGGAAATGTGAGTTCTTTGAGAGAAAAGGCCTGCTGTAATCTTTGGTAATGTCTGTCAATGGAGAAACTGCAGCGAGTGATACCCTTGAGGCGTTTGTGTACTTGTTTTTTTGTACTTTGGTTGGTTTTGCTTGTTTGTTTGTCAGTTAATTTTGATCGTGGACGTCAACAGACAGACACTAGCTTATTTGTCTGCATGCGCCTGGAGGCTTGAGGTGGCGGATGAAGGATGTGTTTTCTTTAGCCGTGTTTTGTTCTTTATAGTCTTTCAGTATCTTTTCTAAACAGGTTTTGCCCTCAGCGTGGGGCAGAAGTTCCCCCCAAGACTGACGCCTACTCCATCTGTAAGCATGTCTAGATCTTGCTGAAGGAAACTGATGGGATCGTACAATTTCCACTGACAGTCCGCCCAAGACACGCCACTGAGCCCGTCAGTGTAGATTCTGACATGTTTCCAGTCCAAATTAAACAGGGATGTACTAAGCATGTGCAGGTCGTTTGACGCTGCTGGAGGGGCGCCTTTGACACAGTTAATAAGAATGTTAGACAGGGTTTCTGCAGGCTCAGGATTTAACAGAATCTCGTCTCCTGCACACTATTTATGGATGCTCCCCCTGAACCTAGTCTAATGCATTAATATTGAGGTTTTCTGACAACGTTTTGCTTTCTGCTGCCTTGGATTTTACTTGAAAGGAAAATCGTCACTTCAGTGCAGATGTCATGCATAAACTACTTAAACTCTAGGACCAGA
>JADBJO010014444.1:34606-47668 GCA_016801955.1 Conus betulinus | reverse complement strand
GTCGTCAGCACAGAAGGTGAGTTTAACGTTCTATTAACCAGAGGCCCTTAAGGACAAGCAGTCCCAGATCGCAGTCTTTGTCGTCGATGTAGAAGGAGGAAGGGAAATGGGTGCATTGTCGTTACGGCGCTGGTGGATCGTAGTGGATCTGTTGGTCTCCTGTTCCGTTGAAATATCGATGGATGATGGTGGTTCTTCTGTTCTCTGTGTCATCCGACTTCCAAATCCTTGCAAAGCCCCTTTGAGCAAAACTTTATGGAACCACACTGTCCTGATTTGGCCACTGCGGGGAGAGCATATTCACTGGAGCTGTGTTGCGTTGTGTTCTGTCGAGTGAGGTTGGGCAGGTTTGGGTTGGTTGGGTTGGATTGGATTGAGTTCAGTTGGGTTGAGTTGGGTTGTGTCTGTGTGAGTTTGACCACGCGTTTCCTGTTTCTCATGTCATTGTGTTCATGTGCAGACAATAAGTGATCTTCTCCCCGCCATTGATCAGCGGGTACCTAAAGCATCCATGGCGATGAGAGGATCGCCGCTCCAGGCCTTTCAGGTACGCACAAAGGTGACGGAAAATTAACAATAACATTTCGTGGAAAAAAGAAATTCTATGTAAGTTGACTCTGAGCCCCCACCTATCCACTACACACACAATTATCTGCGTCATACAAAAATGTAATTATGATGCAGATAACACATAATTGGACTCCCTTTTCCTCAGTTACCAGTTACTCTTAATTAACCCGTGAAAGATAACATTCCAATATTCTGCTTACACACCACTAAACACGAGAAAGAAATAAACATTTACACCTTCCCAGCCGTTTCCCCTGGTTGACCAGTCTCAGTCAGTGTCACTACGATCGTTGAAGCTGCCACACCATTCGCGTCCGCCCGATTGGCCAGATCCCAGTTGGGGATACTGGCAATGCAGCTGTAGTCGCACTCTCGGATCGTGCCCCGGACTCCGCTGCTATTCGCGCTCTCTTCACGGAAAAGTGTCCTGTCGGTCTCCCCCAGGCCTTCAGGTGCTGCATTCGCCCCCGTCGTCGGTTGGCAGTTCTCTGTCTTGGCCTAAACAGGCTGACACGTCTTGGTGTCCTCCGTTCCCACACAGGGGACAATTGTCTGTCGTCGTCGTCGGCCGAGGCAACAGCAATCCTTCCCTTCATGTAAAGTCTTTTTGGCTGTACGTCTCTGTATTTTCCTGAACCCTCAGCCAGACGGGATCACCGAGTGAATCATGCTTTTACTGGTTTTCCGAGCGTCCTCTAGCCATTCTCAAACAAAGAGAACCAAGTTATGTTGGTTCAACCAATGGAATCACTGGGCACTTGCACGCATGCACGCACGCGCGAACACACACACACACACACACACACACATACACACACACACGTGCGCGCGCGCGCGCAAACGGACACACACGCGAACGGACACACACGCGAACGGACACACACGCGAACGGACACACACACACACACACACACACACACACACACACACACACACACACATCAACGACGAACACCGACAATTGTGGGACTCAATCAGTGCATCTCCCAGTTATTTCGGTTCATCCTACACATGTCATGCGGTTAATGCTTAACATCCATTTTTTTTTAAACTCAGGTTTGATTCCTTGGGACCACGCATGGTAGCAGCAGCCTGGATCCCTTCACAAGCCACAAACTGAGATGTCTTCGCCCTACCCCGATTGCCTCTCTTGAAGCCACTTGGAGAACCCAGTGAATAGCCCAAGGTGACAGTTCTTAAGAAGTAAAGAGTCGTTTGAATGTGACGGTGATAGTCACCTTTCAGAGATAGTTTAAAACATCAAACTGACGAGGTTCTGCTTCAGCTCGGTCCAGCTCACTGTGTACACTCCGGGTATGAAGGTGCATGACAGAGAGTTCTCCACGTCCAGCTGGCCCTGGGGGCGACTTTCCACAGAGCACAGCTGGTTCCTCTGCAGCCTCCCCATCCTGCTCATCCCACGGGGCGTCGTGCTACAGGGACAGACAATGCCGCCGTCAGGGCGTTCGACTGTCTGCTTCACCATTCTACAGTCGTCATGCTTTTTACCTGACAGTGACTTTCTTTTCAGAATGCTCTACGTGTCACGCATGAACATCTCAATGCAAAAAGAAGAACACACACACACACACACACACACACACACACACACACACACACACACACTTTTTTGAATTCTGTGAAGAAGATAATAAATCTTGAAAATATTTTTTTCTTGCTTTTTCGTGTGTGTGTGTGTGTGTGTGTGTGTGTGTGTGTGTGTGTGTGTGTGAGCGCGTGCATGTGCGTGGACGTGTGTATGTGTACTTCCGTATGTTGGTGCATGCGAGTGTGTGTGTGTTGTCATAAAAAAGAGAACCCAGCGTGGTGCTGAACATTTCATCGCTAGACTTTGGTGGAGGTCACGTGGTATATTGGAAGAGAATATTTTCATTATAGACAGCTGCATCAGGCCACTGCGGTCGCAAGTCGTGTTGTATGTGCATGCAGCCTGCGTGAGGTGAGTAGGACTGCCTTTCACTGAACAAAGTCTTCAGTCTTCACACGTGTACATAATATAGGAATAGTACAAAACATTGCGTTTTTCCGCTTTTTTCCTTTCACACATTGTTCCTTTTTCTCTCACATTTTTACTTTATTTCTCTCCTTGAATATATAGTTTGATTTTGTAACCTCTGATATTTAATGAGACTAGTTCAGAGCTTGTGTATTCCTTGAATGGTTTCATTTTTCTTGATGTGCATTGTTAAATGTCAGTTTGAAACAGTGATTTAAGTTAGATAACAGAACTAGTTTTATCTGTATTAAATAATTCATAGTCTTTATGATTGTATTGTATGCATTTCTCTGCGTATTACGTTGCATAAAGCAGACTGTGCATAAGATTATAGTTGAATATTGACTGACGTTTTGTGTAACACTATGCCTTCTGCGTTATACACACGGCCCTCACAGGAGGGGCATTGAGTAGGATTTTTTAAATATCAACAGTGTTAGAAATAAAGCCGATGATATTGCAACGATTCTATATAATAATGACAAAAACTTTCTTTGTTTTTGTATTGCTGAATCTCGGTGTACAGATTTGATTCCTGATTCCGATATGTACATGCCTGGCTATATTATAAACCGACTTGATCCAGTTACATCTAAATCAACTGGATTACTCTTTTGTATTGTTCAAACTCAGTAAACTTCAAAAGAATGTCCCATTTGGAAACGATGTTGAATCTATCTGGATATTACTTTTAGACATTCTGAACCAATCTTGATAGGATTTCTATATAGAAACTCAGCTGAAACTACCGACCGGTATGGCAAGTTTAATTCAATGATGGATGCTGTAAATTTTGAGTCTAAAGAAATATTCTTTCCGGTGATTTTAATATAGATTTGACAAAACCTGGAACAAAATGGAGTCGTGTTTATGCTATGTATGGATTAGAACAAATAACTGATCGACCGATACGTATTGCTGAACATACTAAAACTCTAAATGATCATATTCATGTTAACACAAAAGTAAACATAGTCGAAATGTGTTTCGTACAGACAGGATGCAGTGACAATTCATCTGATTCTTTAAAATGGAGGAAGAAAGGTATCAAAATTTCTAAGTTTGGCCATAAGGAAATCTTTTACCGATGCTTTACACATTTCGATAGAAACACTTTCCTTTACGATTTACTTCACTCAGGTTTAGATTATGTGTATCAGGTAAGAAACCCCGATGATGCTGTTAACTTCCGGATTAATACATTTAATTCAGTGTATAATAAAACATGCTCCTTTTGTAAGAAAAAGAGTGAAATATGTAATTAAACCTCCTTGGCTGACTAAGAAAATAGACAATGAAATATATAAAAGAGACCATTATCTCAGGTCAAAAAACAAAAGAACAATTCAGAAAACAAAGAAATAGAGTTAGTTCTATGAAACGAATAGCGAAGAAAAAATATTTTCAAGATTCATTATCTTCTTCACAGAATTCAAAAGTGATGTGGAAAGCTTTTAATCTTTTAACCAATAATGAATTGAAGGTTTCTTCTCAAAATCCAGTAAAAGACGTATCACCAGAGGATCTTAACTCTTATTTTGCATATGTTGCTAATAACATAATAATAAGTGATGAAACTAATGAGAACGATTTACAAGAGTTACAACAATATTGTCGTTCAAAAAATGTCACTTCGGTTCTCTCCATACCGTATATTTCAATAAATGAAGTTTTAATTGGTTGCTGAATTTAAAACAGTCAGGAACCAGAGACTTGGACAGAATCGATGGAAAGATATTAAGAATCTCTCAACAGTTATCGCTGATACACTCACCTATGCTTATAATCTGTGCCTTGAAAAAGAACATTTCCCCATAAAATTTAAGCAGGCCAAAGTGATACCTTTGCTCAAGAATGGAGATCCTGCCTATCCTTCTAACTATAGACCCATCTCAGGTCTTTTCCTTTTGTCGAAACCAATTGAAAGACATGTTCAAATACATTTATGTTCTCATTTGAAGTATTATGATCTTATTCATGAAAATCAATCAGGTTTTCGGCAAAATCACTCTTGCCATTCATCTCTCATACAGCTTATAGATAAATGTCTAGCTAATGTAAACAATAGTGAATTCACTGGAATTCTTTTTGTTGATTTTGCTAAAGCTTTTGACGTTATTAGCTATTTGCATCTTATAAAAAAAAGCTTACACATTACAAACTATCAATTAAGGCTATAGAGTTTATCAGATCTTTTCTTACTGATCGCCAACACCTTGTTGAAAGGAGTTCCAACAGGTCTGACTTACTTCCTTTGAAATTTGGTGTTCCTCAGGGATCTGTTTTAGGACCCCTCTTATTTTCTATCTACATAAATTATTTGCCTTTATATATAAAGTGCAGTTGCGAAATGTTTGCTGACAATACTTCACTGCAGTCAGATAGTGCTAATCCTGCCATTCTAGTCAGTAACCTTCAGAGCAACATCAATAGACTAATTCTATGGACAGAAATGAACCACATGTCCCTCAATGCAGATACAACTAAATGCATGTTTGTCACCGCACGTCAAAAACGACAGAAAATGAGTTTCCCGTTTGCATCATTATATGTCAAAGACCAAAAGATCGAGGTGGTAACATCTCATAAGATATTAGGGGTTATTATTGACAATGCGTCCACCTTATGCGTCCACCTATGCGTCCACCATTTATGGGATAATTCTAGTGAAACTAATTTGAAACATATAAGTCGTCTACATAAAGAGCTATGAAGATAATACATCTGACATCTACCACTTTGAGAGGGAGTGATTACAGAACATTAAATATTCTACCGTTTAAAGAAAGACTCTTCTTCAACAAATGTTTATGTATGTATAATGTAGTGAATAGAATAGCTCCCAAAGAAAATAATCCAAAACTTTGTAATCAATGAAAATAGACACTCACACAAGCTTTCTTTCCCCAGACACCGCAACAATCTCTACAAATCAAGTTTTACATATACTGGAGGTACGATATGGAAGAATTCACCATCTTCTTTAAAATCATGTCATTCGAAAGGAACATTTAAAAGAGCTCTTAAAAGGAGTTTGATGGGAAAAATAATATCGAATAATTAATGTTTATTCGATTGCCTAATCTCTCTCTCTCTCTCTCTCTCTCTCTCTCTCTCTCTCTCTCTCTCTCTCTCTATGTTGTGATCCTTTGAATGTGTTAATCGCTTTATATTTTTTTTTTCATAATGTGTTGATAAATGATTTTGTTTGTTGGTTTCTTCAATGGTTTTTTGTGTGTGAGGGCAGGATGAAAAAAAGCTGTAAAGCTTATTCTTTAACCCTCAATAAAGATAATTTTCACTTGACTTGACTTCACACCCACACCCACACACACACACACACGCACGCACGCACGCACGCACGCACGCACGCACGCACACACGCACACACACACACACACACACACACACACACACACACACAGAGTCTTATACCTGTGGCTATATTGTTTCTGGAAGGCATGTAGATCTACGTTTTGTACATGTATTAGTGTTACATCTACAGATGTGCATTTTTGCCAGCATTATGATCATGTGGAAATAGTGTCTGTCATCAAGTAAACGAAAACACCTAAAATTACAACAACAAGTATGATTTTACTGTCAGACCTAAAATTACAACAGCAAGTATGATCTTACTGTTGGATGTTGTGAATGTTTCAATGAATAACTTTTCCATAGTGAAACTGTTGGGGATAAGTGCATCCCATATAAAACGTGGAATACAATTTCTTGCATCCCGACATTACTGTGTCCAATCTAAACCTATTATTCTAAGAATGATCCTTTTTTATTTTTTTTTCCTCTGAGGATGATCCTAATCGGTTTTTTAAAAAAAGCATTTCAGTTTTACACTTTTTATTTTATTTTATGTTTCGAAGGAACCTCATAATTTAGTTTGCATATGTCAATTCCAAATAATAATTTGATTTATGCTTATGCTTATATTTTGATAACGTAACGTCGCTCCTTTACGTTCCTTACAATTGGCTTTTCAGCTTTAGCTCTTTCTTGAGTACCAGTCAGATCAGCATTTCAATTTATGTCAGTATTTTCAACATATTGTTTGACCGAAGAAATCAAAATGTGTGTGATTCACCCATCATAACGCCTTTATATGGTAATGACAATGAGGGATTTGCATGCTGTACTCGTTTGTTTGATGTCTGTTGTAACCCAAAATGGAAATAAAGGGCACAGCCCAAATGGTGTATCAAGGAGTGAGCGTCGTTTATTTCAATGGCCTCCTCGGCGATACTCCACTTGGCTGCCTAGACAACAAGGATCAACATTCAGATGCCTGGTAAGACTGCTTGGTTCACTAAACAACAAGGGTCAACATACAGCTACCTTCCAAGACTGCTTAGTTGTGTAAACAACAAAAATAAACACGCAGTTATCAAATAAGACTGTATGGTTGCCCAGACAACAGGAATCCATATACAGTTACCTGATAAGACTGCTTGGTTGCCCAAACAACAAGAAACCATATACAGTTATCTGATAAGACTGCTTGATTGCCAGTGCTTTTTAAGGTTCAAAGATTTGTTGACTGGTGCGATCATAACTATCTTGATCTGAATGTAACAAAAACGAAAGAAATGTTGATTGATTTTAGAAAGAATCCAAAAGCTGTACCACCACTTTTTATCAAAGGTGCTGAAGTAAAACGTGTTGAATCATACAAATATTTAGGAACTTTTATAGATAATAAGCTGAATTTTAAATCCCATGTTGAGTATGTCCACAAAAAATGTCAAACCAGATTATATTGTCTTCGCAAGCTGCGATCATTTCATGTGAATACTGACATTCTTCGGACATTTTATTCATGCTTCTTGGAATCTGTTCTAACTTTCTCATTTATGTGTTGGTATGGTGGGTTGACTGTGAAGAGCAGAAATGTGCTTGAGAAAGTGGTGAACGTGGGAGGAAAAATCGTTGGTGAGAGACAAAAAAGTCTGAGTGAGCTATATAGGTGCCGTGTTAGTTGTAAAGCGAAGAAGATTACGTGTGACCAGACCCACGTCCTTGCAAATCAGTATGACCTTCTTCAGTCAGGACGAAGATATCGATCGGTTAAATGCAGAAGTGTCAGATTTAAAACAAAGTTTTATTCCCCTGTCCATTGATTTCTGAACCGAGAAGATGTTTAATTGAAATCCAAATTCCTCTATATGAATGTATGTCATATGTGAGAAAATGGGTAATGTGGGCTAAATTATTGTTTATTTGCTGTGAATGTGTGTGACCACAAATTAATTTCTCAAATTGAGATATCACTGAGGAACTGACTTGTGTACACTGTAGGCCAACAACTGAGTTTTCGCTTTTTTTCCCTCGTATATTTTAAGCAGGTGATTACACCCATCTTTGTTTTTTACCCTTTATTATTTTACTGGTTGACCAGCTTTTATTTGCGCCAATAAAAACCAGCGTTTAGAGAACACACTAAATAAAAACACAAAGAGACAAAACTGATACAGATAGGCAAGTGTGCTGTGTGTTAATCTTGGGGGTATTTGATAACAGAGGCATTGTATCCCTTGAAAATAGAGGAATTGTGTCCCTTGTTTGATACGACTTTGTGCAACACTGATGGCCAGTGAAGATGTTTGTCCCCAGCACGGGTTGTTTTACTTTATTGCCAGACAATTGTGAGGACAAAAGGATAGGAGAGGTGCCCCCCAAATGTGGCATAGATGCTGTGGGGGTGTTGTGCGCAGTAGGCCGTCGATCAGTTGTGAGGGAACCAACAAAGTTACATCCCTGATTACCATGATCATTTTTTTTTGTGGTCAGCTCCTCTCCATCGCAATTTAATAATAATCTTACAGGATCGTCCACCATTACTGTGCGAGACAGCTCTACACTGGACGCAAGCGAGTCCCACCAAGCGACGACGTGACCTCATTTTCATGTGACCTCGGGATCTTGACCAGTCTCTTCCTACATGGTGACTCCGAAAGGCTGCACACCAAAACTGAAAGCGCCAAGGCCTTGCTTGAGGAGTCGAGTATTTACAGACTGGCGCAAATGGATTGTTTTGAGAATTTTTGTTGTGTCTGAAAGTTGATTCTCCTCATTTTCTTTCATATGGCCATCAAGGCGAAAGACAGGTGGCTCCAAGCAGATGGGTTGAAATCAAAGGAATGGGATTGTTTTGGGCTCTTGAAGCTGACGCAAAGATAGGGTCACGAGTGTGTGCAAAGGCCTGAAATGTGTGTAAAACTAAGGGAAGGTCACGTATTTGAAGACTGTTTGTGATTTCATTGGTGAAGATCCACCAAAACAAGGGAAATAATGGGTGGGGAGTTGTTCTTTTGATCAAGTATCAGTTTAACATCAAATGCTGGTCAAATTCATGGTGAGCCTCAGAACACTTACATGGATTACAAAGTGTATTAGCACAAAATCCTAATATTGGCGTGTAGCCTGTACATCTGCCTCCTGTTGTTCACACCTCGACGACGTTTTAAGAGAGAGTTACCGCCCCTCTTCCGGTGGCTTATCGGCAGTGTTGGAGCTGTATCACACACTTCGTTCGTTCTCTCTCTCTCTCTCTCTCTCTCTCTCTCTCTCTCTCTCTCTCTCTCTCTCTCTCTCTCTCTCTCTCTCTCTCTCTCTCTCTCTCTCTCTCTCTCTGTGTGTGTGTGTGTGTGTGTGTGTGTGTGTGTGTGTGTGTGTGTCCTATATTAGTATGCTTAGTCCCTGAAGAAGAGACAAGGACCATAAGAAAACGTTTGCTTGTTTATCTGTGACCCTTGGGAATAAAGATTTTCGAGCATTCAATGAGTGAATGAATTAATCAATCAATCAATGAAAGTCTCTCTCTTCTTTGTCAGAAAAAACATGGTGTACACACACACACACACACACACACACACACACGCACGCACGCACGCACGCACACGCACGCACGCACGCACACACGCACGCACGCACGCACGCACACACACACACACACACACACACACACACACACACACCTACGCACGCACGCGGGCGCACGCGCACACACACACGCACACACACACACACACACACACACACACACACACACACACACGCACGCACGCACGCACGGACGCACGACGCACACACACACACACACACACACACACACACACACACACACACACACACACACACACACACACGGTCATAAACATGGACAATAAAGGTACAGTGGATGAGTGTTATCAGTCAACATACATAAACATAGCTTCAAAGGGGGGTGACTGCAGGCGGAAATTGAAACAAACTGAAAAGAAAGATAACTGTTCCGCCAGAGAAGGGGAGAAGGGGGACAAACACATCACGAATTGGGCGCAAAATGGAAATTGAATGAAAAAAAAAGTTTATTCAACATCCATTTTCCGCCCAGTTTGAGAAGATAAGTGATTGCTCGTTCTTCTTTTTCAATTGTCTTGAATGCTGTCCATCTTTCCTAACAAAAAACCAAAGAGGTCAAAACACGTTGTGTTTTGTCTTGTAATTTGTTTGTTTCTTATCTGGCCAAATAGTAATCTCTATTTCACTGAAATAGGAAAAAATATCTCCCCGTTTCAAACTGCAGAAGTTCCAATCAAGAATGCAGACAATCAAAAGTGTGGACAATGATGATGAAATTAATGAACATAGATTACAAAAATTACCGAACGGCAGGAGTGTGGACAGTTTGCGATTAATGAACATACAATTTTCAGTTGCAAGGAATCACTTTGACCACGTAGCGGTCACACGATTGTGTGTGTGAAAAAAAGCAATAAGAAAACTATTTGGAAACCACCGATCATCTGCATAGTGTCTACTTGATAAACAAAAAATAAAAAGGATACACAACGCAAAGTAGCCAACCGACACTAATCTGTCTTCTTATATGGTCAGCAAATAATCACACCCACGTCACAGTGCGTGCTACACGTCACGGCTCCTCACCTTTCACCCCGTCATACCCCGAACATGGCTATGCGACAAAGCAAAAACTGTCGCTAGTAGGAATTTTAGCAGGTGGTGTCCTGCGTATGTTGCATCAGAGCGGGTTCCACTGAACACCACAGACAGAAGTGATTCTACAGCAGTGCAGTGTCTCCTCTGGTTGGTTGCCTCATGACGACTTGATACTGACTTTGCCAATACCGTGGGGGGAGGGGGGGGGGGGGGGGCGAAGAAGGGTGATGAGACAGGCCAGGCTGTGGCTGTGGAGAAGGGGTTGGAATGAGCAGCGTGAAATCAATGTCACAGAAGTAGCTCCGAAGATGGGGCGGAAAAAAAATAAGTGTTGACATGTTATCTCACCTTTCCACTGTCGACTTTGGTTCCATGGATGGAAAACACTATTGGCACCCGTTATGCCATAGTTAGGACAGAAGGGAGTGAGTCAAAGCTGGCGATAAATTAGTTCCTTTCTCTGCAGTGTGTGTGTGTGTGTGTGGTGTGTGTGTGTGTGTGCCTGCGCGCGCGCGCGCGCGCACGCGCGCCTGCACGTGTGTGTGCATGTATGTGTGTGTGTGTGTGTGTGTGTGTGTGTGTGTGTGTGTATGTGTGTGTGTGTACGCGCGCGTGCGCGCGCGCGTGTGTATTTATGTGTATGTGTTGTGCAGTGGTGTGTGTTTGTGTCTGTGCGCGCATGCCTGCGTGTGTGCATGCATCTGTGTGTGTGTGTGTGTGTGTGTGTGTGTGTGTGTATGATCACTGAGATTTTAAACTCTTGTTCTTTGACATTTCAGTGAGCTGGGACAATGACTGAAGTGAACTGACAAGAGTTAGTCCCAAATTGTCAGTGAACTGATCGAAACAGAGAAAAAGGTCGAATTTGATAAGTTCAAACGAAAACGATTCACATATCAATTCTCAAAGACCACCAAGGCTCTCCCAGGCAAAACATGTCTTCGAACATTTTAACTTTCAATCTCTTCTCGTCACTCACCCTCGTTGTCACAAGTACTTAACGATATCAAATTGAACATTTAAAAGAAAAAGACATGGGATGATACACAGCCAAGTAATGAATATACAGTATTCTAGAATGTCCGATATCATGACGTAACGCATCCTGTCAAAATGAGTGGAACTCTGTGGAAGGATCGAGAACCATACGTGATATAACAAAACAGTGATAATTAGTATGTTTTACCTAGAATTGAAACCAAACACATGCCTGTGACAATGATTTTTAATGCTCAAAACAACTTGATACCGACTTACGACTTACCCAGAAAGACTATTATTGAGAAACTTATCTGAGACCGAGACAAAGTGAATGAAGATTCGGAGGCACTTGTATCAGAAGAAGTAACATCCATCCTTGATTTAGCCATTGTATTAATAGATTACGATGTAGATCTTGCCATTCATAAGAAGGCAATTCAATGAAGGTTTAACTCTTGCTAGCCAATGTATGAAGAAGTGTATTGTAACAGGCATGCCTTCTAATAAACCATGGTTTGATGCTGAATGTAGAACTATGAAGTCAGAGATGCGTGTCTGTCTGTCTGTCTGTCTGTCTGTCTGTCTGTCTGTCTGTCTCTCTCTCTCTCTCTCTCTCTCTCTCTCTCAGGACATTTTATAGATGTAACGACAGTGAAATTGAAAAAGAACTCAGGGACACACATATAATGAAGACAGGCGACAATATAACAAAATCTTAGAATTTAAGAGATTAGAAGACAAAAAACGTACACTTGAGGTCCTTGAAGCAAACAAAAGTGACCCAAAGAAATTTTGAGGAACAATTAAATCTAAAATCGGCAAAACGTTGGTAGACAATACAATTTCAAAAAATGACTGGTACGACCATTTCCAACAAGTGTTTTAATTCTGACGATGGTTTGGATTACGGAATAGATCATTATAATGTTGATTTGGATGTTGACATTGGGGAAGAGTGGTTTGATATTCCAAATTTAGATAGCTCCATACTAGATGTAGAAATTACTGATACATAGGTAACAGATGCATTCAGAGTTTTAAAAAAATGGAAAGCTGCTGGATTTGATGAGTTCAGTGCTGAGTTCTATAAACTTGGTTCACCAACATTTATTTCGTTTATGACAAAGCTATTTAATAAACTATTTGATGCTTGTACGTTTCCACGTAGCTGTTCTGGATTACTAATCCAACCTTTACATAAAAAAGGGGATACTAACTCGCCAGATGACTAGAGGCATTTCTATCCTGAATATCAGCAGTAGTAAACTATACACTTATATTCTTCTTAACAAACGGTTAACAAGTTGGGTAGGAGAAAATAACCCTAAATGAATCACAAGCAAGATTCAGAAAAAAAAAATTATAGTACAGTAGACCAAATTTTTACTTTATTGTAATTAGTACAAAAACAGTTCTCTAGTGGTTTAAAAATTGTATGCTGCATTCATTGATTTTAAAAAGGCTTTTGACCTTATCGATAGAAAACAACTGTGGCTAATATGCGCAAAAATGGTATTCATGGAAAAATGAATAAAGCGATT
>JADBJO010014444.1:24606-29606 GCA_016801955.1 Conus betulinus | reverse complement strand
TCACGAGCAGACAACTGACTCACATAACCAGCCATTACTAACTCCGGGTGATACATACAATAGTCAGGGTATGATGAAGCGAAGAATGCCAGTCTTGAAAATATGAATCCTTCAAACGTTGTTTGAGCAGATCTATAAAACAATGAGCATTTCCTACATTTTGCATCTGCCATACATATCCAAAGCCATAAGTGCACAATAACAGTCTTACATGTGTAACCCAGTTTTTTTTCTACCAGTGTGATCGTGCATTTGCAACATTTTATAGCATTGTTTTGGATATCTGTTGTCGGACATAGACACAAGCCTGCACCAATATTTCACAAGCCGAAGATATATGTATCAATATAGATAGGATATCTACCACACTCCCCAAGGGCAATGTTATTTTTGACATCCCTTCCAACCCCTAAAATCATCTTGCAAAATTTAATCTGGACTTTTTCAATAGCATCATATTTTTGAAACCCCCATATTTCAGAACCATACAACAGAATTGGTTTTACTTTCGTGTCAAAAATTTTGAAATACGTAGCAACTGGAATTCCTTGAAGTTTAACATGCAGCCTTTTAATTCCTGCCACTGCTCTCAGAGCCTTACCTGACAGATTTTCTGCACACCTGGACCAGTTTAATGTGGCTGAGAATATAACGCCAAGATAATTGTAACTAGGTTCAACCTGAATCTGCTTACCATCATACCACCATTTCTCAGTTGATTTAATGAAACCACCATTTTTGAACACAACCACTCTGGTTTTATCCATATTCACAGTCAGACCCCATTTGCGGCAATATTTTTCCAGACACACTATCTTCTTCTGCAAGTCTGCCACAGAGTCGGAAACTAAAGCAATATCATCAGCATACATCAACAGAAAAATACCAAGTGGGTCTGCAAAAATGTCGATACCTCTTGCACCACAGTCTAATAGGTCAGCTTGCAACTCAGACAGAAAAAAATAGAGAGACAACAATGGACTTAAAACACATCCTTGTCTTACACCTGACACAGAGTCAAAATACTCAGTTATACTGGTCCCCACTTTAACAGCGGCTTTCACATTTCTGTACATAGCCTTCAATGTTTTGAACATTTTTCCGTGAATACCTGTTTTCTGTAGTATGAAATATAGCATTTTGTGTCTGTGTATACTATCAAATGCTTTAGAGAAATCTACAAAGAGCGTGTAAAACCGACCACCATGTTTTGTCAGGTATTTTTGGACCAGTGATTGAAGAGAAAAAATGTTATCTGTGGTACTGTAACCTTTGCGAAAACCTGCTTGAGCTTCAGGAATAGTATCATTTGCATCACAAAAATTCTTTAGTCTGTTATTAACTACTGTACTGTATAATTTGCTGATTATGTTCAACAATGAGATCCCCCTATAATTGTCTGTTTTCCTCGAACTACCTTTTTTGTGTAAGGGGAATATGACAGCTTTCGTCCAGCTTTGAGGGTATTCCCCACTTTCAAAAATTCTGTTGAACAACGGATATAGAAATTTAACAAGAACATCTTCAGCGTGAATGAAAAAATCAGAGGACAGACCATCTGGACCAGCTGCTTTTCCATGTTTTAATGAACGAATAGCACTACGAATTTCAACCTCTGAAATGTCCCCATCTCCTTGGGCATTTAAACAATCACTGCAATTTCCAGATACATGATCATTTAGAACATCATCAACCTCCCGGCCGAAATCAGAGTCATCCGCTGATTGCACTACATTGAACAAATTTTTAAAGTAATCATACCACGCACGAGGTGAGATCAAATTTGAACAGTTCGGTTTGGTTGATGTCAGTGACTTGACTTTTTGCCAAAACGCTCTGGAATTGGTATCAGAACACGCAGCATTTAGTTCATTTAAAACGCGCTCATTTTGTACTGCTTTTTTACTTTCACACAAATCTTTAAATTGCTGCTTCTGAGTCAATAATTGATTAAATCTTCCCTTGAATTAGACCGCCTGAATATACCTAGTTGTTGATATTTCTTTTCTTTTACACGCTCACACTCCTCGTCCCACCAGGGAGGCTGTTCACGGATATTTGCATTTTCGGCCTTGACCGCATTTGACCGGCAGCGTTCTGAAGGAATGTAACAAGACAGGTCGACCCCGCCTCAACGTCACATTCAAGTGCTGTCATAAAATTTTGGAATTCTCTTTCTTTGTTACGGAAAAGATAATCAGCGAATGACTCTGCATATTCTTCCTTCCAGACAAATCGCAACTCTTCTTCCAGTACAACTTGTTCAGCATTATCCTCAATCTCCATGCCATCAACATAAGTAAAGGAAGCAACAATAGGAAAATGATCAGATTCACACCTGTTTGCCACGTACATATCAACAACAGTATCAAACAATAACTGTGAACAAACAAAATAATCTACGACACTTTTACCCTGGTTTGCTATGCATGTAATTTCACCCTCACTATCCCCTTCAGTTCTTCCATTTACAATTAACAGATCATATTCTATACACAGTTCAATAAGTCTACGACCAAAATTATTGACACCTCTGTCTTTAGATTTACGGATAGTTTGTGGCACACATTCTGCATTAATATTTCTGCATCTTCTAGTATTGTACGTGTCTATTTTTCACCGATGATATCCACATCAGAAAGTTCAGACGTGCGGGCATTAAAATCACCACACAGCAGCCAAGGTAAGTCAGGATATCGGTCCATCACCTCTGACATACGGTTTTTTCTAACAAATCAATACCGTTATCACTGTTCTTTCCATAGATCACCGAACGTTCAGGAGTAAATGTAAGAAACGCAGTAAGAACGTCAAACGGAGAATTCAAAAACACACTTACCAACCTTCAGAAAAACACAGTCCTCTGTTGACTGAAGCAGATACTCCACATGGCACATAACAGATTTGTGTACACAGACAACAACACCACCTTTCAGTTTTGTCGTGCGTGGAGAATAAAACACATGAAAATCCGGGAAAGCATTTTCTATATCACTTTTTTTTTTTTTTAACCACACTTCGGAGAAGGAAAATATTTTAAACTTTTCACAAAAACGCCGCCGGAACGAACAACTTTTTAACTTGTAAAATAAACCTTGAACATTCCACGCCATTATTTGAAGCACAGAGGACACTTCACAGGGTAAAGGTGTAGGTGTATGAGTGGATAAAGTGGGTTGATGTGTGTGTGTGCTGTCAGCCGATGACCGAGGGGTGAAGACAGGAGCGCTGGGAGATCGTCTCCTCTTGCTGTCCACATTCTGATGACGCCGGCCTGCCCGTCATTCCCGCCTCTGTCGCTCCACCAGACCACTGGTTGTGAAGTCGTAGGCGAAGGACTTGCCTTCGATGACCAGGGTGTCGAAGCGGAGGAAGGCTTTCTTGTTGGCTGCCTTCGCTTCCTTCAGGAAAGGCAGCAGCTGACGACGACGCCGGTCCCTCACCCGGGGTGTAAAGTCCTCGGAAACAAACACAGTAGACCGTTTGTTCTTGAGTACCCGACGCCCGGCCAGAATTCTCTCCTTGTCTTTGAAGCTGCTGAAGCAGACGATGATGGGATGTGGCCCCTTTCAGATCTCAGACGGTGAGCACGCTCAATCTCGATTTCGTCCTCAATCCCCAACTCTTCTCTCAACACTGACTTGACAGATTTTTCACAATCTGCCCATGACTCAGACTGTCCTTGGGGGTGGGGAATGCCGTGAAAAATGAGATTGTTCCGTCTGCTTCTGCCCTCCAAATCGTCGACTTTGGACTCAAGCTTGTCGATTTTTTCTTTCAGTTCTTTGTTTTCTTTCGCCACGCTTCAAAGTCACTCTGCAATCTGTCCATTTGTTCTTTCATTGAGGAATGAATACTGTCCATTTTTCTGTCCATTGTTGTCATTTTCTGGTCCAGAGAACTAAGCATACGGACAACGTCAGCTATGGTCGGTTGATCAGAACTGTTTTCCCCTCTTTGCGCCTGGCCCTGCGTTTGTCCTGTCAGCGTGGATTGTTTCTTGGTGGGGCGGGGTTCGCTTCGACATCCCCGCACCGAAGTAAGAATGAGAACAGGAACACGAGCACAACAGCCACCGGCGCACGGACTGACACTGAGCGGACGCGCATGGCTGCTTTCTCCCGAGCGCGTTTTCCCATGAAAGTCAGGAAAGTCCAGTAAAAAGAGCCACACACCGGCCGTAACAACAGCTCACCTCCTGTGTGTGTGCATGTGTGTGTGTGTGTGTGTGTGTGTGTGTGTGTGTGTGTGTGTGTGTGTGTGTGTGTGTGTGTGTGTGTGTGTGTGTGTGTGTGTGTGTGTGTGTGTGTGTGTGTGTGTGTGTGTGTGTGGTTGTACTGTGGTGTGGTGTGGTGTGTGTGTGTGTGTGTGTGTGTGTGTGTGTGTGTGTGTGTGACACAGAGAGAGAGAGAGAGAGAGAGAGAGAGAGAGAGAGAGAGAGAGAGAGAGAGAGAGAGAGTGTGTGTGTGTGTGTGTGTGTGTGTGTGTGTGTGTGCTGTGGTGTGTGTGTGTGTGTGTGTGTGTGTGTGTGTGTGTGTGTGTACGTGCATGCGTGAGTGGTGCATGCGTGTGCGCAAGCATAAGCGTGTGTGTGTGTGTGTGTGTGTGTGTGTGTGTGTGTGTGTGTGTGTGTGTGTGTGTGTGTGTGTGTGTGTTTCTCTGTGTGTGTGTGTGTGTGTGTGTGTGTGTGTGTGTGTGTGTGTGTGAGGGTGCGCGTGTGCGTGTGCTTGTGTGTGAGTCTGTGTTTGTGTGCATGTTTTATGTGTGTGAGTGAGTGAGTGAGTGAGTGTGTGTGTGTGTGTGTGTGTGTGTGTGTGTGTGTGTGTGTGTGTGTTATGTGTGTGAGTGAGTGAGTGTATGTGTGTGTGTGTGTGTGTGTGTGTGTGTGTGTGTGTGTGTGTGTGTGTGTGTGACACAATGTGTAAGAGATATTCCATAAGACACATTTCTTTCCCCTACCCTCCTTTGATTTGCTCCACGCACTGTGTTGGTTGCTAAGT
>JADBJO010014444.1:17500-20493 GCA_016801955.1 Conus betulinus | reverse complement strand
CGAGAAATATGAGAAGCTGTATTTCAGCAGCGAGACTGACTCCAGAAAGCAGAGAGTTCGCCATGCTGCACACCAGAGCATCGACCAAAACTCTTCTTGACTGGTTCGCCAATGCAAGGTCAGCTAATGTTCCTGTTAGTGGTCCAATTCTCAAGCAGAATGCAGAGGAATTCTCTCGGAATTTGGGCACACCAGACTGGCGCTGCAACAATGCCTGGCTGTCCAGATTCAAAAAGAGACATGCTATCGTTTTCAAGACAATGAGCAGTGAACGACACTCTGTAGACGAGCAAGTTACAAACGCATGGACTGGGAGCGTGTTAATACCTACCCTACGCAGATACCAAGCAAAAGACATTTTCAACGCTGATGAAAGTGGCCTCTTTTGGGTCTTTTGCCAGATAAGACACTGACGTTCAAATCTGAGAAATGCTTTGGTGGCAAGAAATCAAAGAAAGGAATTATGTTCTTTGCCTGCACGAACATGGATGGCTCTGGGAAAATGCCACTCTTCACCACAGGACGGTTTTTAAGAGACCACGGTGTTTCACGGGCGTCAAAACGCTGCCAGTTGAATACGATGCTAACGTCGAGGCGTGGATGACTGCAGAGAGCTATTTGAGAGCTGGTTGACAAAATTTGATCTAGCAATGCATTCTCAAAAGCGGAAAAAGTGTTGCTGGTGATGGACAATTGCTCTACACATGGAAAGTTTCATCATCATCTGAGGCCACGGAGCTGTTGTTCCTATCTCCCAACGCCACACCAAAGCTGCAGCCACTTGATCAAGGGATCATACAGAATGTGAAGGTGCACTACAGAACAGCAAGCCTATCGAAACTGGTCACAATTCTGGATGCTGGAATGCCAAAAGAAACCTTTCACATCAGTCTTCTCGAGGCCATGACAACACTGAAACAGGCGTGGGATCGTGTTACGCCCACCACCATCAGAAACTGCTTCATAAAGGCAGGGTTTGTGACCACCTCTTCCACCAATGCTCCAAGTGCATGTTCCAGCGATGAAGATGCAGAGCCGAACCACTTCTGTCCAGACTGCAGTGAATGGGACATTAAAGCAGAGGATTATTTTGACATTGATGCAGATCTTCAGACATCGAACTGCGAGGCGACACCAAAGAACGCACATCACACTGCCAATAGCCATCATCAACTCTATCAACAGCAGCAGTCAGTGACCAGTCTGACTCGGATTTCGAGCGTGATGACTGTGGGGAGCCAGAGCGTGTCACCTACAAAGAGATACTGGATTATGTGCATAAAATCAACATCTACTGTATGCAAACCCATGGGTCCCAGAGTCTCCTGGACCAGTTCGACGAGTTTACAGAGAGCCTTAACAGACATGTGGCCAGTGTTATGAGTCAAACTACAATCGATCAGTTTCCACACACACACACACACACACACACACACACACCCTACACACACACATACAGAGAGAGAGAGAGAGAGAGAAAGCAGAGGGGGGGGGGGGGGGGGGGGGGGGGGAGGGGGAAAGATGATTCTGGTGACATTTAACAAGAATCAGTAATTCTGATAGCCCTTGGGATGAAATGAGGCTGTGATGGAGTTAATCGGAGTCCTAGTCTGAGATAGATACATGTTTTTGGAAAGGAAAGGGGGGGGGGGGGGGGGGGGGGGAGGAGGGGGGGAGGGGGGAACGAGAACGGAGGGAGAAGGGGAGAGATTCTAGGGGAAACAATCAGAATCTGTTAATTGTTAGATCAGTAAAGACGATCATAACTGTCTCAATAATTGTTTCATTCAGTTTCAGGACTTTCATTACATGTGAGACCCCTTTGAATTTAAAAGATTATTTTGATGTTAATGTAACTGCTAAACCGATAAGAAGTATTTATCTCTGTGTGATCATTTCTTTCCGTTTGATCATTCAGATCAAAACAAATGATTCAGATGATTTCTGATGGCAGAAAATATTGCTTGTAGGCTTAAGCGTTGTGTTTGCCGAAAAAGGAGGTTAATTTCAATCTGTATTTTCTCTTATTTCTTTTAAATATGCTTGCTTGTTTTTACCGTCATGTTCAATGAGCTAACATTGATTTTTATTTGGCTTGGATTCCCAACACTTTATAACATTTCAAGGAGCAAGGATTTGGTTTTGTCCTCTTTAAAAAGTTTATATATTCAAATGTACTTTTTTTTTTTCCACACAAAGTGATTATGACGTGTGTTGTTGCTGGGGTTGTTAATAGTTTTTGTTTTGTTTTGTTTTGTTTAATCGGTTGAAAAGATTAAATGGAAAATAAATACCCCAAAATCGAATGTCTAAAAAAAGGGTGTTGAATAAGTGTTTCTTTTGAGTTGAGAGAGAGAGAGAGAGAGAGAGAGAGAGAGAGAGAGAGAGAGAGAGCACCCCCCATCACATTCACAGATCTCTCTCTCTCTCTCTCTCTCTCTCTCTTACACACATCAACACGCACTTCCCCTTCTGTCCCCCCCCCCCCCCCCCCTCCACATATGAAAGCTGTACAAGGCACGTCTAGCTAAAACACACACGCACGCACACACACACACACACACACACACACACACACACACACACGCACACACACACACACACGCACGCACGCGCGCGCGCGCGCGCGCACACACACACACCACACCATCAGAAAATGAAAAAGAAACATACATAGGGATCACTGAAAATCACTTCAAAACCAGATACGCAAACCATAAACAGTCATTCAACAAAGAAAAATACAAAAACCAAACAGAACTGAGCAAATATATTTGGAGACTTAAAGACAAAAAATAAACTATAACATATCCTGGAAAATCATAAAAAGGGCATCACCATACAACAACATTTCAAAAAGATGCAACCTATGTTCAACAGAAAAAAAAATGGTTAATACTATGCAAACCATACTTAGCAACCCTAAATACTAAAGTAGAAATAGTAAACAACTGCAGGCACAAATGGAAATCGTTGTCAGCAAACGCACCCTG
>JADBJO010014444.1:7500-15000 GCA_016801955.1 Conus betulinus | reverse complement strand
TACATCTTTTCTTCGGGATGCTGTTTATCGCTGAAATATTATGGCATATTCTAATTTGGAACTATTTCAGCTTTATTTCTTTTATCTGATTTGTTCCAGTGTGATTTCTGTCTCTCGAGATGTTTAACGTTTCCTCCCACTTGACAAAAATCTTCATGTTGTGGACCAAAACTGGTCCCAGTTGTGAAATTAATACATTTCTGAGCCTGTTCCCACACTTGATATAACTTGTAATGCTTTGTTGTATCTCGTGTCATTGTTTTCTTGATTTGAAAGAAAGTTATTTGCTGATAGGTAACATTTAATTGATTTAACACACACCGTATACTCAAGGAGACTGTTCTGTGGGGTGCATTTTTTCGAAAAGCTTTCGTGACGTTTAAAACATTTCCTCTCGTCCATGCTGTCTGTTACCAGAAAAATATGTTTCCGTGTTCAATTGAAAAAAAAAAAGTGTATAAAATTTTAGATTTTAAATTGTCATTATAAAATAGCAGTTCTGTTGTGATTCCTTCAAATTTACTTGCTTTGTAAAGTTTGCAAAGGCCTGGAATATGTCTCTTCATGTTTACTGTATTTGACATTTTACAATTTTTGTGAATTATGCAGTTGTATCAGATCAGTTTCTTGGCCACTCGTGAGTGAATTTTTCTGCCATTTTGCCGACACAGGTATATGTGACTTTTTCTGCCATTTTGCCGACACAGGTGTATATTTCCTCATTCATATCGACGCTGTAGCGCTAGTGAATATTAGTGAAGCCATTTTGCCCGCTGGACCATCGTCGCTAGTGAATATTAGTGGAGCCATTTTGCTCACTGGATTTTCACGGCTTGTGAATGTAACGGATGCTATTGTGATCCACCTCGTATTGAGGATTTGCACCTTATCGTAAAAGTTCGTAGACGTCAAAATATCTGATCATTTTTTTCCCCCCTTGATATTATTTACTATTTCTTACGGAAGAGGTTTTTTTCCCTTTAAAAGTAACTTGTGCAAAGACTGTAAATCGGGGTCCTACGCAAGAAGGCATGCATGCACACATCTTGCAGACCCGTCAAATCCCATCCCACCTGTGGTGGGAGAGAGAAGTCCATCCTGTGTCGGTGGATGGAGAACGCAAAAAGCAGACCACCTGGAGACACTGGGTCTCAATGGTTCTGGGGCTGGGGACATCATTCCGGTCACACGACCTATACCCTATGACGCATGACTCGTTATAGAGGGCTGGAAAATGCCAGATTGCCTGAACATGCCCGTGACATCTCTGACACTCAGGCCTACTTATCATGCAGCAGTGAAACAGGTGATGCTCTCTCTCTCTCTCTCTCTCTCTCTCTCTCTCTCTCTCTCTCTCTCTCTCTCACCAAGTCCGTACTTACCTTCTCATGTTAGTGTTGATGTCTGGCACCTTCGATTAACAGCTGCAGCCGACGGTCATGCGGTGTCTCTGTGTTAGCCAGTGGTGACACTGTGACACTTTTATACACTGTGCTCGCGTCTTCCTCCATGTTTACCAGCGCCACCGACGTTTGGCAGCTGCAGCAGCTGTTGCTTCGTTGGCAAACATCATCCGGTGGTAGTGGTGGTGGTGGTGGTGGTGGTGGTGGTGGTGACTGAGTGGGTTCCCTTTCTTTTTCTCTCTGATCTCTCTCTTCTCCCCCCCCTCCCCGCTCCCCTTTCTCTTTCTCGGACGAATTAATCTCTCTCTCTCTCTCTCCCCCCCTTCTCTCTCTCTTAGCTAATCTTTATCCTCCTTCGTACCTCTTGTTACAATTTCCAACGTGCTATTTTCGTGAGTGTTACAATACGTAGCTATTCGTTCTGTGGCTCTGTCGACTAATGTGCCATTCTCCATGCTTCATTCGTTATCTGTCTGTGAAGAAGGTATTGCAAGACTTAGTAGTAGGATGCTGTGTCGACCAGGTTGGTGCGATCTTTGAGGTACGTCCGCATGGAAAGCCGCGCGCGCGCGTTAGTGTGTAGGTTAGTGTTAGTGTGTGTGTGTGTGTGTGTGTGTGTGTGTGTGTGTGTGTGCGTGTGTGTGTGTGTGTGTGTATGTGTGTGTGCGCATGCGCGCGTGCGTGTGTGTGAGTGTGCGTATGTGTTGTGTGTGTGTGTGTGTGTGTGTGTGTGTGTGTGTGCGTGTGTGTGTGTGTGTGTGTGTGTGTGTGAACGCGCGTGTGTATGAGCGCGCATGTGTATTTGCGTACGCATCTCAATTTCTGTCATCCTGTTCGCCATGCTATTCATCTCGGCAGTCAAACACTCAACAACGATTCATTCCGCGCGTGGCTTTAAACGTAAATGGTCCACATCAGAAGTAGGGAAGGTCAGTGCTGTTAGTAGGGCAGTCGAGCAAAAACAAGGGGGGGGCGGGGGGGGGGGGGGGGGGGGGGGGAGGGGAAGGAAGCGAGTGGGGTGAGGAAAAAGGGGACGAGAAAGCGCGAAGGCAACTGGAGGGGTGAGGAGGAGGGGGGGGGGGGGGGGTGGGGGGAGGCGGATAAGAAGGGTGGGTTAGGACGAGGCACATGTATAGAGATTGAAAGGTACGATGACACAGAACCTGACCTGATGTGAACGTTCAATCTAGTCCACGATCGCAGCAGAACCCCCACAGATCTGAGCAGCATTTTGACAAAAATCAAAGCACGAGCTTTGTTGTACGGGATAGACAGGCTTGCTCGATCGTTTTGTTGTCAGTGATCATTACACCACTGTCGCATTGTCTGCTTCCAGATGTTGCACAAGCTGTTTATAGTCCTAGATTGTGTGTGTGTGTGTGTGTGGGTGTGTGGGTGGGTGTGCGTGCGTGTGTGTGTGTGTGTGTGTGTGCGTGTGTGTGTGTGTGTGTGTGTGTGTGTGTGTGTGTGTGTGTGTGTGTGTGTGTGTGTGTGTGTGTGTGTGTGTGTGTGTGTGTGTGTGTGTGTGTGTGTGTGTGTGCATTTTTTTTAGCACGTTTACCGATTGATCACAAAATATGTGTATTGTAATTAATGCGCTGGGTATGTAGGCTAATTCACCGCCAAGAAAGGATATTTTAAAAGAAAAATACGATTTCTGTTCTGAAAAACACAGTAACGAACCCCCCCCCCCCCCCCCCCCACCTGATGGATGAAAGCATACCATAGTATCGTCTACTTTACGCCAGTTCAGTGGTAACCAGGTCAATGTCTTTGTCCGCGCTATCTCTGGTCACAGAGAGAGAGAGAGAGAGTTAGAGAGAGAGAGAGAGAGAGAGAGAGAGAGAGAGACAGACAGAGAGAGAGAGAGACAGAAAGAGACAGATAAAGACAGAGAGAGCGAGCCCCATGAGAGTAGCGAGCCCCATAAACAGGATGTTCCGGGGCGTGGCAATGTTGCTGAAGGACCGGGCACACGGTGAACGGTGTGATGGACGGCAAAGAATGAGCAGACCACACCCACAAAGGAGTGTGCATTGCTGTCAGCTTACTGTGCATTGCTGTGCATTTCTGTGCATTGCTGTCAGTTTACTGTGCATTGCTGTGCATTGCTGTGCATTGCTGTCAGTTTACTGTGCATTGCTGTGCATTGCTGTCAGTTTACTGTGCATTGCTGTGCATTGCTGTGCATTGCTGTCAGTTTACTGTGCATTGCTGTCAGTTTACTGTGCATTGCTGTGCATTGCTGTGCATTGCTGTCAGCTTACTGTGCATTGCTGTCAGTTTACTGTGCATTGCTGTGCATGCTGTCAGTTTACCGTGCATTGCTGTGCATTGCTGTGCATTGCTGTCAGCTTACTGTGCATTGCTGTCAGCTTACTGTGCATTGCTGTCAGTTTACTGTGCATTGATGTGCATTGCTGTCAGTTTACTGTGCATTTCTGTGCATTGCTGTGCATCGCTGTCAGCTTACTGTGCATTATTGTGCATTGCTGTGCATTGCTGTCAGCTTACTGTGCATTGCTGTGCATTGCTGTGCATAGCTGTCAGTTTACTGTGCATTGCTGTGCATTGCTGTGCATTGCTGTGCATTGCTGTCAGCTTACTGTGCATTGCTGTCAGTGTACTGTGCATTGCTGTCAGTTTACTGTGCATTGCTGTGCATTGCTGTCAGCTTACTGTGCATTGCTGTGCATTGCTGTCAGTTTACTGTGCATTGCTGTCAGCTTACTGTGCATTGCTGTGCATTGCTGTCAGTTTACTGTGCATTGCTGTGCATTGCTGTCAGTTTACTGTGCATTGCTGTGCATTGCTGTCAGCTTACTGTGCATTGCTGTGCTGTGCATTGCTGTGCTTTGCTGTGCATTGCTGTCAGTTTGCTGTGCATTGCTGTGCATTGCTGTCAGTTTACTGTGCATTGCTGTGCATTGCTGTGCATTGCTGTCAGGTTGCTGTGCATTGCTCTCAGTTTACTGTGCATTGCTGTGCATTGCTGTGCATTGCTGTCAGTTTACTGTGCATTGCTGTGCATTGCTGTGCATTGCTGTCAGCTTACTGTGCATTACTGTGCATTGCTGTCAGCTTACTGTGCATTGCTGTGCATTGCTGTCAGTTTACTGTGCATTACTGTGCATTGCTGTCAGCTTACTGTGCTTGGCTGTGCATTGCTGTCAGCTTACTGTGCATTACTGTGCATGGCTGTGCATTGCTGCTGTCAGCTTACTGTGCATTACTGTGCATTGCTGTCAGCTTACTGTGCATTGCTGTGCATTGCTGTCAGCTTACTGTGCATTGCTGTGCATTGCTGTCAGCTTACTGTGCATTATTGTGCATTGCTGTCAGCTTACTGTGCATTGCTGTGCATTGCTGTGTGCATTGCTGTCAGCTTACTGTGCATTACTGTGCATTGCTGTGCATTGCTGTCAGCTACTGTGCATTATTGTGCATTGCTGTCAGCTTACTGCATTATTGTGCATTGCTGTCAGCTTACTGTGCATTACTGTGCATTGCTGTGCATTGCTGTCAGCTTACTGTGCATTATTGTGCATTGCTGTCAGCTTATTGTGCATTGCTGTGCATTGCTGTCAGCTTACTGTGCATTGCTGTGCATTGCTGTCAGCTTACTGTCAGCTCTAGCTGCAGAGTCAGGCGACTGCAGGTGGAAATCTACACAAATTTAAAAAGTAGTTATAAAGCTCCGCCGGAAAAAAAAAAAACCCATAAAAAACCGTAGAGCGAGTGCAGGTGGAATCTAAACAAATTTGAAAAAAGTATTTACAAAGCTCCGCCAAACAAACAAAACAAACAAACAAAAAACGTAGACGAACGAATCTCAAGACAAAGCATGACGCATTTCGACCTCTTGGGTACTTGAGGCAAGATACGATTCGTTGTCCTGAGTGTTGTGGGTCTTGCCTGAAGAAGGCCGGAGAGGTCGAAGCACATCGTGTTCTGTCTTGTGATTCATTTGTCTACGGTTTTGTTTGTTTGTTTTTTTGTTTGCGGAGCCTTATAAACGATTTTTCAAATTTGTTACAGTCCGCTGTTAGCATGAGGAGGCGAGACACGGTCATAGCTGACGAACCGATGTGGGACAGGCATGTCCTACCGCAGCATCGGCAGGGGGGGAAGTCTGTTCAGTGGCGATGGGGCGTTTAGGAATCAAGCTTTTTTCTGTCCACTTTCTTTTCCCTAGCTCTGAGCCTATGGGACTGGTCATAGTGGGCCGTGGTTTTGACGGCCGTGTCCCGCCCGGCAGAACCAATCCGTGAAAGAGGCCTTAGATAATCCGTGCTGTAGCCGGTAGCCGTCCCTTTCAAAATGGCGCGGACGAGGCGGAAAAAGGTGTTGTTGGTGTGGTGGTGGTGGTGGTGGAGGAAGAGAAGACGAAGTGCTGTTCTCCCAGTGAACAGATTGAGACACATCCATGGAGAAATATCACCATCTGATGCCCCAACTGCGCAAAGGCCCTGAGAAATGTCATCAGTACCTCACAATGACACCTCGTTGCCATTTCCTCCAGCCTCGTTTGCTATACTGTCCCAGGCAGCCGACACAGCGTCTCTGTTGGAATGATTTTTTTTTATCGCTTTTTGTGTAAATGAATGTTCTGGTCCGAACAGCATCGATGAATTTCTCGTCGCCCATGTTGCCAAGAGAGAAATACCTCAGTGAAAAGTCAAGAGCGCAGTTCTTTCCCTACCCGGAGAATCGTGAAACGGACGGTTTGCATCAACGGCGGAACGACGACGGTGAAAAGTCCGGGGTCGGCACGGCTCCACTCGTCTTCACAGAAGGAAGAGACCTGGAGTGGATGGTGTGTGACACCCAGCCTCTTAACCGGCCCTCGGTGATATCATCTGGTGAGAAATGACGGCACGTCCTTTGAGCTGCTCTCCGCAGTACTCCTGTGCTAACTTACCTTTGCTTATAAAATGCAAATTACTCTGACCCCCTTCTTCCATCTTTCTACCCAACCATCTAACCATACCTATTATCACTCACATCCATCCTCTTCAACACAGACACATGTTAAGATATAGATGAACGCAGACTCTGTCTCTCTCTCTCTCTCTCTCTCTCTCTCTCTCTCTCTCTCTCTCTTGCTTCCTTTTTTCCCTCTCGTTTCTTTTCCCATCTCTATCTCTATGGGCACTTCGATCACCAGATTTGCAACGTTAATATAAGTTTTAGGATCTCTCTCTCTCTCTCTCTCTCTCTCTCTCTCTCTCTCTCTCTCTCTCTCACCACACACACACACACACACACACACACACACAAAGACAGACACCAGAGATCCAACTCTATCCGAAGTTTTAGAACTCTCTCTCTCCTCTCTCTCTCTCTCTCTCTCTCTCTCTCTCTCTCTCTTTCTCTGTGTCTCCCTCCCTCTCTCTGTCTTTGTCCTCTGAACACAAAGACAGATCACCAGATAGATACAAACACGAGCATTAGAACAGTAGCATACCAGGTCTGTGAAAGTTTCAGGGACAGGCTGACCCAACTGGACAAACAGCCCTAGGCGAGAGGCGTCCATTTTGCGACTTCAAAGACACCACAGGAGTGGCCGGTATCAGCTGGACTCCGATCATCCAAGCCAGTCGTTTGTTATCTCACTGACGCCATGGAAAAGGTTGTCCCCCCCTCCCCCCTCTTAGCCGAAATTACACAGAGCTGGCCAGGGTCACCTTTCACGACTCATTCAACCAAGGGGGACGACTCTTTCAGCGAGTGGCGTGCCACAAACCAGGCTCTTGTCCTCAATGCAAATACTCAACCAAACCAAGGACGGTAGAAAAAAACGAGAAAAAGAGGTGGTAGAAAATAATTATCTCCTGATTCTTCTCCATCGTCTTCCTCTTCTTCTTCTGTTCATATCACCATTATTAGCACTTTTATCAATTACTATCATCATCATGTGTTAGTATTTTCATTATGTGATTATACAACCAGTATACATACACTCTGTTATTAGGAAACTACACAAACACACACACACACACACACACACACACACAAACGCGTGCGCACGCACGCACGCACACACACACGCACATGCACTCACACAAGTTTTTTTTCTCCCGACACTTTATTATCA
>JADBJO010014444.1:0-2500 GCA_016801955.1 Conus betulinus | reverse complement strand
GAGAGAGAGAGAGAGAGAGAGAGAGAGAGAGAGGAGAGGGGAGGGAGAGGAGAGAGAGAGACAGACAGAGAGAGAGAGAGAGGGTGCCGGGGGAGCAGTTCTCTTTTCCTATCTCCGTTTGGTATTGTTTTGCATTCTTTACATGGGATATTTTGTCTCTTGGTGGTGGATTTGGTACATTTGAAAAGTGTTGGTACTGCACTCTAAGTCAGTCAACAGTTTTGCGGTGTGGTCCATGAACTGATTGGCTTCAAAATGCTCAGAACAAAAAGAGCAGTCTGCATGAAGGTACGCAGCTGATCTTCACGCCTATGGTTCTGAACCCATTTCTTGCATCTGTAAAAACACACAAAAAGAATGGTGAAACTCGGCAGTGTCCTTCGCCCACTTGTACTGAATTTGGCACGCAGACAGCTATGATTTCTTTTAACTCTGCTTTGAGCATCTTCTTCTTGTAATTCTTTGAGAAGAGAATGGTATGCACCAAACGTTTCCCACCTTGCGATTCATGGTCTCACCCACCATCTTCGATTTTTTTTTAATTCTTCAATTGTACGCAAGTGATCAAAATGGCGCAAACTAAAATTTCTTCTTCAGAGCATATGTTCAGAGAGTACTTAGCGCCGCGGCCTGTCCAGCAGCTGTGTAGATTTCCTTCAACAAACCCTCACTGCCGTGTCAAACAACCACATTCCACTCGCTGGAGAGGGGGTTCTAGCGTATACGTGTGTGTGTCGCCAGCGGTCTATTGTTCACCAAAAGCGCACGTGCGCCACGCGCTCTCCTCCGGCGGCGCGCGATCCTACTTTAATGCTTGTTGTAAGGCAAAACTAATCGTAGATGGTTTGTAGTATTTGATTGTTTCCGATTTATTACATGTTACTTGTATCAGTAATATACAAAAGTAATTGATAATTAACAAAAAAAAAAGGTATGTTTGGTGACATTTCCTGAACAGTACTTCCTACTGTTTCTATTATGCACTGCACATCTACAAAACTACTGTTATCATCATAAAGAAGTTGATTGATGATTAAAACAAGAAAAAGAAAAAAAAAAAAAAAAAAAAAAAAAACCGGAAAAAATGTTTAGTCTGCATTACAACTGTTTACATCATCAATAATCATTAGTAGTAGACTACTACTACTACCATTACAACTGCAAAACATATTTTTTTGCTGCTTTTGGTTGTTTCCGATTTGTTACATGCTGCTCTACCATTCATGTACAAAAGAAAGGGATAATGAATTGAAAAGGGTATGTTTGGTGACATTTATTTATGTACTTATGTGTGTGAAACTACTTTTTTACCACCATAAAGAAACCAACGTACAATCAAAACAATAAATGACACACGCACACACGCACACACACACACACACACACACACACACACACACACACACACACACACACACACACACACACACACGTTTACTAAGTATTAGAACTGCTTGAAACAACAGCAATAATTTCTCTTTCAATGCTACAAACCAACTACAAGTGCTGCTATTACGTTTTCCTTCAACTTGGTCTCCTTCTGCTACTACTACTTCTACTACTTCGTTCTCAGCTTTCAGACCATTCCGTCGTGTTGACCTTCACTGTTTATCAGTCGATGATGAACCCAAGACATACCCATGGGAACATCGCAAAGTGTACGACCATCTGGCCGAAATGCACGAACTCAGCCAGTGTGTGGGTCGTGCACATTATGTCCTAGCACAATAAGGGGCTTTCCCAGCACAAACTGTCGCATGTTCCAAAGTGCGACACTTTGTGCAAATCTTCTCAGCACAAAGTGTCGCACTGTTGCACAAAGTGTCGCATGCAACAATTTGTGCAGTTGCGACACTTTGTGCCGTAACACATGACCCTTTCTGTACAGTGATTCTTTTTTGATTTTAGCAAGAGCAAGATGGATGACGAAAGAACGGATTTGTGCCCTGTCTTCATGAAAACTGTTCTCAAACAGCTTGCTGAAACAGTCCATTTCTTGCACTAATAAGCCATAACAAATCATAACAATCTTGTTATTGGCGACTTTATGGGCAGGGGACGACTTTACGGGGCATTTACGGCGACTTTATGGGCCGGCGACCATATGGGCACGAACAGCCCTTGCAGATATTTGACAGTAAATCCATTCATCTTTGAAATAAAGATCAAATTAACACCAGTCATTGAAATGGGGAAAAAAAGATAGTTGAGATCACACATTTCTAGCCCAACACGGCATCGACTGATATGTTTTAGAAATCCATTTCTTCAACATTTGATACAATTAATATAACAAAACGGTCAACAATCCCACTCACACCACACATACAGTACAAAGTTCGCACACACACGCACACTAGCACATATAATGCGCACATTGATATGAAGAAAACATGCTTATCATGGACTCTTTAAAAACACGGTATGTTGCTGTCATATTTGCAATGGCGTACCAAGGATAGGCCATTGCAAAGATGAGACAGCAGCATAGCTCATATAC
>JADBJO010014443.1:25000-47677 GCA_016801955.1 Conus betulinus | reverse complement strand
ACACACTGCGCATGATCCGTTACCCCTAATGACATACCTACAGATTTTCAGAAAGATCGACCGAGTATTTTCTGAGATATTCCATACAAAAAAAAAAAAAAAGAAAAACTGTTATAGCCGTTAGTAAGGCCGATCTTTCTGAAACGCGGCCTACACATTTTCAGAGATATTGGCCAAGTACTTTCTGAGATATTCCATAAAGAAGGAAACTGTTATAGGCCGTTATAGCCGTTAGCGGTATGCGGTAAAATAACACATCGGACATCGTCCTTGAGCCATAATGAACATACCTACAAAGTTTCAGAAAGATCGGCCCAGTAGTTTTTTTCTGGAGCGAGTAAACATATTTTGACCATGGACGGGGACACACACACACACACACACACACACACACACACACACACCAACACTGTCATGACTGTCAGTTTTCAGAAATTTCTATTTTTCGAATGTTCATCACATGTGCATCATGTAAACGCTGTTGACGATGTCTCCGCGAAAGGCCAGTTCTGCAACTGAGTGAGATTATCCTCTTATTTCTGTTATTTTCTTTATTAATTAATTTTCACATGCGTGACTGAAAACTCGGCGCGCGCCATCATGAGTGATATGGCCCACCGTTTGGCTGTCCATCCACATGCTGATGATGGTGAATCGACGAAAAAACGTAAACTCACTCTCGATCGTTTCCAAAGCGTTTTCTGGTGTGGAGAAAAAGAACTGTATATCTGGCGTAATGCGCTGCTGTACCGTTTTGCTCCGCTATTTCTAACACTCTATCAAGATGGAGTCGTTCGACTATGACGAAAACAAACACATTCTTTCTTCATCATCAGTTTGGATATCCGAGACCCAAACACTTCTGGCAAAAAACTGTTATGCGTATCTATTCCCGACGATCCTGGCATCTAAACGTATCACTCTGACTTTATACCTCAAATCCAGCCCAGCTGCTGGTACTCTTCTTTGCCAGGGAAGGACTGTATCCAGTGGGGACACAGATGAATGTGAAGTCACCCGCATGCCGTTCAAACCTACCAAAGAAACGGTGACCATGTCACTCTGACAAAATCACTGCTGAACACACCAGTGACCTTTCTAGGTTCGGTGTCCTATGATGATCAGCTACAAACACCAGGAGATGCCAGTCTCAGCTATGGAAAAGCCAGCGTATGTTAAAGACTCTTCTATCCATGCATGCTCAGTATCTCCACTGCACGTAACCCATGAAACAATTTTGCCCACGGGTTTTGTCCTCCTCAACTCCTACCCCACAATTCAGCGGTAAAGAATCTTCTGCAGCAGACACTGGCATGTCCTCCGAGTGAGAAACAGGACATCCTGCCATTTCAGAAACTAAGCCATCAGAAACGGATACTGACCAGTCAGCCTTTGTGGAGCAACGCAGCTCACCAGATCAACCTGACGCAAACAACGAGTCCCATGTCCCCTCAACTCCTCCCGTGTCCCACGTCCCGTCAGTTCCTCCCCCCACACTCCACGTCCCCTCCACTCCTCTGCAGATTATGAAGATGGGCCGTTCACAAGTTCAAAAACTCCGCAAACGTACCCTTTGTTTTACCCCCAGACAGAAAAAAGACTCCTGCCAAAACATTACCACTGGCCTTCTATACTGGGAGATTCCAGCAACCGCAAGAGGCTGTTTTCAGATCTCCAGCTCTCTCTTTCTGGCCTTCAGACATCATGCAGTGTCTGCCTTCAGACAGCAGTGTCTGAACAGATGGAGGACGTGAAGATGTGTGCAAAGAATGAAATGCGGACACACATAGCCTCTAACTTTGATGTTGTCCACTCACTTGTTCATTCTCTCGAAGCAAGAATTTGTGATCTGGATAAACAGTCAGCACATTAAGTAAAGAGAACCATTTGTTATAAACTCAGCTGGGTAATATATACAGCGACGCGAAAAAGTTGACACCAGCCAGATCATGCGACGCCAGTACACAGTGTGTGAAGGTGACGACACAGATTCTAAAAGTTCCTCCATTGATGTGATCTCCACCAGTACACAATGTGCAGGTGACAAGACAGATCTGGAAAATACTTCCATTGATGTGATCTTCTCTACCCTCTACAACAAGTCACCGAGGCTGCACGAACATCCTGAAAGACCTCACGTGGAACATGTACCTAGCAAAGAACTAGTCGACCATCATCAACAGGGGGATTGTCAGCAACCAACCGTGAACGACCATGAAACAAGGCACACTCCCCAGCTCCTGACTGTAAGCCTCTGTCTGCCCGCGGACAAGAAGACAGCCGGTGTCCTCAAGAAGACGGTGTTGTGTACTCAGTCCAGACCTCCAATTGATTCAGCCCTCTCACAAATCAGTCTGATGCTTTAACCAATTCTGCCAACATCAGACCTCAAACAACAATCAATTCAGGTAGAGGTACCGACCGCCCTTCTGTAAATCTAAAGAAGTGTCCCGAATGAACACTGCACGCAATATTTTGTCCCCTCGTTCTGTATCTGATGGAGATTCCGTCACGAGAGACATCGACCTCCGAAGAATTGCGCCCCGCCAAGAAATTGTGCCCAAAATCCATGTACCAGGTTTGTGTGTTTCTGACTTGACATAGTGGCTGCAGCACAAACGTGGTTCTCCCAGTCCCAGAACAGTAGCCCTACATGTGGGGGGTAAATGACTGTAGATCCACAAGTGAAATCACTAAAGAGACGTGGTGTGACTTAATCCATTTAACTTATCAGGTATTCCCCAACGTTAGAATCGTCATCAGCTCAGTAATGGTGCACGAGGCGAACACCACTTAAATACTATAATAGAACCATCCGATCTTAACATGCAAAAAGCCTGTGAAATCCTGATCTCAGGCTTCGTTGATAACTGTCGCACCTTCACAACTAGTACAGGTAAAGCCACACTGGCTCTGTACACCTGTCTCATTCATCCCAGTGAAGCCGGCACTGCTAGACTTGCACTGAATATCAGGAAAACCTTCTTCCACTCTCAAACCTTTGAGTCACCCTGACAGGACACCAATGTCACGCCCATCATAGGCTCCTTTTGCCACAGTAACACACCAATGTCACGCATGTTATCCCCGCCCCAACAAGACACTAATGTCAAACTCTTCATCCGCCCCAATAAGACAAACAATGTCAAGCCGTTCACCCCCCCCCCCCCCCCCCACCACCGCCCCCCATTAAGACAGCAATGTCACGACCTTGATCTGCCCCAGTCAGACACCAATGTCATGCCCTTCATCCGCCCCAATGTGACGTCCTTCATCCCCCCCCCCCCCCCCCCCCCCCCCCCCCCCCCAAAAAAAAAAAAAAAAAAAAAAAAAAACACCATCTTCACGTCTTTTATCCGCTGCAATAACACAGAAATGTCACGCACTTCTTCCGCCCAAATAACACGATATAATCTCACGCCCTTCATCCACCCCGATAAGACACCAATGTCACGTCCTTTATCCACCCCCTCCGCCCGAAAGAGACACCAATGTCACGCTCTTCATGTGCCCAAATCGACACCAATGTCACGCCCTCTATCCGCCACTATCCGACAAAAACGTCACGCCCTTCATTCGTCCCAGTTAAGACCCCAATGTCACGCCCTTCAAACGCTCCCTCTGCCCCAATAAGACACTAATGTCACGCTCTTGATCCGCCATAAAAGACATCAATGTCACACCCTCCATCCACCACTATCCGACAAAAATGTCACGCCCTTCATCCACCCCATAAGACCCCAGATGTCATGACCTTCAAATGCTCCGTCTGGCCCAATAAAGACACTAAAAGTAACGCTCTGCATCATCCACCCCAATACGACAAGAATGTCACGCCCTTCATCTGCTCCTCTTTCCCTACAAGACACCAATGCTACGCCCTCCATCTCCATCAATAAAGACACCAATATCACGCCCTCCATCTCCAATAAGACACCAACATCACGCCCTCCATATCCATCAATAAGACACCAATGTCACGCCCTCCGTATCCATCAATAAGTCACCAATATCACGCCCTCTATGTCCATCAATAAGACCCAATGTCACGCCCCTCCATCTCCATCAATAAGTCACCAATATCACGCCCTCCATGTCCATCAATAAGACACCAATGTCACGCCCTCCATATCCATCAATAAGTCACCAATATCACGCCCTCCATGTCCATCAATAAGACACCAATGTCACGCCCTCCATATCCATCAATAAGACACCAGTGTCACGCCCTCCATATCCATCAATAAGACACCAATATCACGCCCTCCATCTCCATCAATAAGACGCCAATGTCACGCCCTTCATCCGCTCCAATCAGGCACCAATGTCACGCCCTTAATCCGACGATATAGGACACAATGACACCTTCCTTCATCCGCCCAAATAAGACACTAATGTCACGCCATTCGTCCGCACCCTCCACCCCAATGGGGCACCAGTGTCAGACTTTCATTCACCCCAATAAGACACAAATATCACACACCTTCGTCCGTCCCAATAAGACACCAATGTCACGCCCTTCATCTACCCGAATAAGACACCAATGTCACGCCCATTATCCGCACCTCCTGCCTCAAGAAGATGCCAGTGTCACGCCCTTCATCCGCCTTAACAAGACACCAACGTCACGCCCCCTTCATCTGCCTTCTCCATCCGACCCAATAAGACATCATTGTTACGCCCTTCATCCGACCCAGTAAGACATCATTGTTACGCCCTTCATCCGACCCAATAAGACATCATTGTTACGCCCTTTATCCGCCCCCCTATAAGACACGAATGTCTCGCCCTTCATCTACCACAATAAGACACGAATGTCACGCCCTTCATCTACCCCAATAAGACACGAATGTCACGCCCTTCATCCCGTCCCTCTGTCCCGATAAGACAATATCTGACACCCTTCATCCACCCCAATAACACACCAATGTCACGTCCTTCATCCGCTACAACAGGGCACCAATGTCATGCCCTTCATCCGCACAAATAAAGCACCAATGTCAAGCCATTCATCTGCCCCTATAAGACAATCTTACAACAATCTTACACCCCCATCCGCTCCCTCGGCCCCCAATGAGACACCAATGTAAAGCTTATCATCCGACGAAATAAGACATCAATGACACATCTTCATTCGCCCCAATAATACAATGTCACGCCCTTCGTCCATCCCAAAAACACACCAATGTACTCTTCATACGCCAAAAAAGACACCATTGTCACGCCCTTCATCCCCTCCGCTCTGCCCCAATAAGATACCAATGTCACGCCATCCATCCGCCCCAATAAGACACCAATGTCAAGCTCTTCATCTGCTCCAATAAGACACAAATGTCACGTCCTTCGTCCATCCCAATAAGACACTAATATCACGCCCTTCATCCACCCACATAAAAAACCAATGGCACGCCTTTCAACCGCTCCCTCTACCTGAAGAAGATACCAATGCCACGCCCTTTCGTCCACCTCAATAAGACACAAATGTCATGCTCTTTATCCGCACCTACAAGACACCAATGTCACGCTCTTTATCCGCACCTACAAGACACACAATGTCACGCCATTCATCCGCTACCTGTGTCCCCCCTTAAGACACCAATGTCACGCCATTCATCTGCTACCTGTGTCCCAATAAGACACCAATGTCACGCCATTCATCCGCTACCTGTGTCCCAAGAAGACACCAATGTCACGCCCATTCATCCGCTACCTGTGTCCCAAGAAGACACCAATGTCACGCCCTTTTAAACCGCCCCAGTAAGACACCAATGTGACGCTCTTCATCCACCCCAATACGACACCAAGGTCACGCCCTACATCCGCTCCAATAAGACACCAATGTCACGCCCTACATCCACTCCAATAAGACAACAATGTCACGCCCTTCAACCGACCCAATACGACACCATGTCATGCCCTACATCCGCCCCAATACGACACCAATGTCATGCCCTACATCCGCCCCAATAAGACACCAATGTCACGCCCTACATCCGCTCCAATAAGACAACAATGTCAAACCCTTCATCGGCGCCCTCTGCTCCAATAAAACACCAATGTCACGCCCTTCAACCGACCCAATATGACACCAATGTCACGCCCTTCATCCGCCCCAATAAGACACCAATTTCACGCCCTACATCCACCCCGAGAAAACACCCAATATCAAGCCCTCCATATCCATCAATAAGACACCAATGTCACGCCCTCCATATCCATCATAATAAGACCCCAAATATCACGCCCTTCCATCTCCATCAATAAAACACCAATGTCACGCCCTTCATCCGCTCTAATCAGGCACCAATGTCACGCCCTTAATCCTTGACACCCTTGGCCCCAATATGACACCAATGTACACCTTTTTCCCACACATGAAACGACACCGATGTCAAGCCCTTCATCCGACGAAATAAGACACCAATGACATACCTTCAACCACCCCAATAAGACACAAATGTCATGCCCTTCGTCCGTCCCAATCAGACACCAATGTCACGCCCTTCATCTGCGACAAGAAGACAGCAATGTCAGGCTATTCATCTGCCTCAAAAAGACTCCAATGTCAACGCCCTTCATCTGCCCCCAAAACCCCACCAATGTCGCTCTTCATCCGCCCGCTCTGCCCCAATTAGACACCAATGTCACGCCCTTCATCCGACCTAATAAGACACAAATGTCACCCCCCTCATTCATTCTTATAAGACACCAGTGTTACGCCCTTCATCCGCTCCCTGTGTCAACCAAGAGACAATATCTCACGCCCTTCATCTGCCCAAATAAGGCACACCAATATCACGCCCGTCATCCATCCCAACAAGACTGCAATGTCACGCCCTTCAACTGCCCCAATAAGTCACAAATTTCAGGCCCTAATGTCGCGACCATCATCTGCATCAATAAGACACCCAGCCCCATGCCCATGCCTCTTCATCTGCCTCAAAAAGACACCAATTTCACGCCTTCATCTTCATCAAAAGCCTCTGTCCCCAAAATCCATCAATGTCACGCCCTTCATCTGTCCCCAAAAGCCCCAATGCCATCAATGTCACGCCTTCAACTGCCCCATAAGTCACCGATTTCAGGCCCTAATGTCGCGACCATCATCTGCATCTGCATCAATAAGACACCAGCCTCATGCTCTTCATCTGCCTCAAAAAGCCATCAATGTCACGCCCCCTTCATCCGCATCCTCCGTCCCAATAAGACACCAATGTCACGCTCTTCATCCGTCCCCCAAAGACATCAGTGTCACGCTCTTCATCCGCCCCCCAATAAGACTCCAATGCCACGTCCTTCATCCACCCCAATAACACAACAGTGTCACACCCTTCATCTGCTCCCTTTGCCTGAATAAGACACCACCCAATGTCACGCCCTTCATCTGCCACAATAAGACACCAATGTCATGCCTACATCCGCCCCCAATAACACAACAATGTCACGCCCTTCATTCGCTCCCTCTGCCCCAAGAAGACACCAATGTCACGCTTTCATCCGCCCCAATAAGACTCTGATGCCAAGTCCTTCATCCCCCGCAATAACACAACAATGTCACATCCTTCATCCGCTCCCTCTACCCCTATAGACACACCAATGTCACGCCTTTCATCTGCTACAATAAATATACTAATGTCACGCCCTTCATCCGCCCCAATCAGACACCAATGTCACGCCCTTCATCCGACCCCTCCACCCCATGATGAGACAACAATTCCATGCCCTTCATCCCCCTAATTAAGATACCAATGTCACTCTGTCTATCAGCCAATATCATACAGCAATGTCACGCCCTTCATCCGCACTCTTTACCCCAGTAAGACACCATATGTCAGGCCAATATCAGACCAGCACTGTCACGCCCCTCATTCATCCGCATTCTCTACCCTAATAAGACACCAATGTCACATGTCACGCCCTTCATCTGCCCCAATAAGACACCAATGTCACGCCCTACATCTGCCCCAATAAGACACCAATGTCACGCCCTTCATCCGCCCCAATAAGACACTAATGTCACACCCTCCATGCACCGAAATAAGACACCAATGGCAGGCCCTTCATCCGCCCCAATCAGACACCAATCTTTTCATCCTTCATCCACTCCCTCTGCCCCAATAAGATACAAATGTCATACCCTTCATGCACCGAAATAGGATAACCAATGTCATGCCCTTCATTTGCCACAATAAGACACCAATGTCACGCTCTTCATCCACCCCCTCTGCCCCAATTAGACACCAATATCACGCACTTCATCTGCATCTCCAATAAGACACTAGTGCCACGCCCTACCTCCGCCCCAATACGACAAAAGGGTCACGTCCTTCCTCCACCCCCCAATAACGCTCCAATGTCACTCCATTTATCCACCCTAATTAGACCCCCCTTCATGTCACCAATGTCACACCCTTCATCTGCCACAGTAAGTCAACAATGTCACGCCCTTCATCCACTTTAATAAGACACCTATGTCACGTCCTTCATCCGCCCCCTCCACCCCAATCAGACGCCAAAGTCACGCTCTTGATCTGCCCCAAAAAGACACCAATGTCACGCTCTTTGTCTGCCACAATAAGACGCCAATTCACGCTCTTATCTGCCCCAATAAGACGCCAATGTCCACACCTTTCAGATGTCACGCCCTTTATCTGGCCCAATCAGACACCAATGTCACGCCCTTTATCTGGCCCAATAAGACACCTATTTCACGCCCTTTATCTGACCCAATAAGACACCATGTCACGCCTTTTATCTGGCCAATCAGACACCATGTCACGCCTTATATCTGGCCCAATCAGACACCAATGTCACGCCCTTCCTCTGCCCGAATTAGACACCAATGCCACGGTTTTTCATCCGCCTCCTGCCCTTATAAATCTACCATGTAAGGGCCTTCAACCGCCCCCATAGGACACCGGTACCGCGCCGTGTATCTGCACCCCCTCAGCCCCAATGAGACACCAATGCCATGCTTTTTATCCTTCCGCATTCCCTCTGCCGCACTAAGTCCACCATGTGACGGCCTTTATCCCGCCCCCTCTGCCAAAGACGCCCACCGTGTGATGTCCTCATCCGTGCCCCTTCAACCCCAGTAGGACACCCACGTCACGTCACGCCCTTCATACGTCTCCTCTGCCTGAATACGCCCGTATCTCGCCCTTCATCTGGCCCCCCCTCTGCCCCAATACTCCCACCAGGTCACGCCCTTCATCTGCCCCCCCCCCCCCCCTCTGCCCCAATACTCCCACCAGGTCACGCCTTCATCTGCCCCCCCCCCCTCTGCCCCAATACTCCCACCAGGTCACGCCCTGCATCTGGCCCCCCCTCCCCCCAATACTCTCCCACCAGGTCACGCCCTGCATCTGGCCCCCCCCCCCGCCCCAATACTCCCACCAGGTCACGCCCTTCATCTGGCCCCCCCCCTCTGCCCCAATACTCCCACCAGGTCACGCCCTTCATCTGGCCCCCCTCTGCCCCAATACTCCCACCAGGTCACGCCCTTCATCTGGCCCCCCCCTCTGCCCCCAATACTCCCACCAGGTCACGCCCCCTGCATCTGGCCCCCCCTCTGCCCCAATACTCCCACCAGTCACGCCCTTCATCTGGCCCCCCTCTGCCCCAATACTCCCACCAGGTCACGCCCTTCATCTGGCCCCCCCCCTCTGCCCCAATACTCCCACCAGGTCACATCCTCATCTGGCCCCCCCTCTGCCCCAATACTCCCACCAGGTCACGCCCTGCATCCGCGTGCACCCCCCACCATTAACACAACCATCTTGACTCCCTTTCCATCCCCCCCCTCTGCCACAATACACCCACCATGCCACGCACTTAGTCTGCCCCTTCTGTTTTAATACCTCCTGACATGTCAGCCCCATTATTCGCTCCCTTTGCCGCCCCTCCACTCCCCCCCACTCCCCGCCTAAATACGCCCACCTTGTAACGCTCTTCATCCGAGCCCAGTCTGTCCCAAAAACGCTCACCTTGTCACACCCTTCATCCACGCCCCCCCCCCCCCCCCCCCCCCCCCCCCCCCACACCCCAACATTCGTCGGTGCACGGACTTTTCGACGGCGGACGTTTCGCCGACCGGACCTTTAGCCGACGGACCTTTAGCCGACGTACGTTTCGTCGACGAACATTTCGGCGCGGGACCTTTAGCCGACGGACGTTTCGTCGACGAACATTTCGGCGCGGGACCTTTAGCCGACGTCAAGTTTCGACGCCCCTTTACAAAATTCTTTCTCTCGCCATTGTATCAATGTATCAGTGAACTCTCTCACTTTCCCCTCCTCATGTGAACCGTTCAAACCGTGTAACATTCCCGGTAATTTCTCTGCCAGTTCTCACGTTCACCTTCCACCTGGACAGTATTTCTGTTTGTCATCTGTCTCACGTTCCCTCGAGATAGTGCTTCCTTCATTCATGTGCAAGATTCTGAGAAGTAAGTAAACGTTGAGAGAGAGAGAGAGAGAGAGAGAGAGAGAGAGAGAGAGAGAGAGAGAGAGAGAGAGAGAGAGAGAGGAGAGAGAGAGAGAGAGAGAGAGAGAGAGAGAGAGAGAGAGAGAGAGAGAGAGAGAGAGAGAGAGAGAGAGAGAGAGAGAGAGAGAGGAGAGAGTAAGAGTCACTATTAATGTCACTATCTCCGTCTCTCTCTCTCTCTCTCTCTCTCTCTCTCTCTCTCTCTCTCTCTCTCTCTCTCTCTCTCTGAGAAGTAAGTAAACGTTTAATGCTTTCAGCTCGTTGTACAGTTGTACCACAAAACCAAAAATATATAGATGAACACAAGTTCTGATTTAGGCCTATTTTAGAAAAAAAAAAAAAATATCTTATTTATTTGGTACACTTTTGTGGACCAGATTGGATCTGTAATTAAAAGGGCAGTTTTGACTGGAGCATATTAGTAACATCACGTTAAACTTTGGAACTTATCTAGTGCATCTGGTGCATTTCAGATGGAATTCACTTTCACAAAGAGGAAATAAGCGAAAGCTGTTGCACGAAGGCTACGCCTATGTCATGGACCGCACCAAAGCCGACAACGTCACAATTTTCTGGCGATGCGAGAAACGAGGAGAGTGCAAAGGAAGGTTAAAGACAGTAAACGACGTTCTGGAAGGCCGTCCATCCACCCATTCCCATCCGCCAAGTGCAGCCCGTTGCCTGGCTTTGAAAGCGGTTGGTGATATAAAACAGCGCGCAGAGCAGTCTGAAGAAGCCACAAGTTCGATAATCAACAACTGCACAGCAGAATTTCCGCTCGCCGCCGCAGGTTCTCTTCCAAAAAAGAGACTTTGGCAAGGATGATCCGAAGAAAACGGAAAGCTCCAGATAGCGACATCATCAGCGAGGAGCTGAAGCTTACAACGAGAGGAGAACAATTTTTAGCGTTTCAGACGGACGATATCGTTATTCTAACCACTCCATCCAATCTTGACGTTTTAGCACGTAACGCCCACTGGTTTTGTGATGGAACATTTGACAGCGCTCCGTTAGCAACACAACTTTACACCATCCATGTTCTTGTTGAGGATACTCACACTCTGCCTCTTGTTTACTGTGTGACACCAAACAAAAACAGGGCCACGTATGACGCGATCTTTACTTACCTGAAGGGCCAGAGAGATCTCAACCCAGAGACCATCACAATAGATTTTGAACGAGCCGCATTAAACAGCATCAGTGAACACTTCCCAACCACAGCCGTGCACGGGTGCTTTTTTCACTTTGGCCAATGTCTTTGGAGAAACCTCCAGTCGCTTGGACTACAAGATTGGTACTTGGAGCCAGAGAACTCTCTTCTCATCAAGACCATTCAGGCCTTGGCTTTCGTGCCTCCTGACGACGTCATCGAGGCGTTTCAACAGCTCATGGATTCGCTGGATGCCGACACTGACGAGACGCTTTCAGACTTCCTCGCCTACTTTGAAAGTACATGGCTGGGCATTGTGCAGCGAGGACGCCGTCGACGCCCGAAATTCGACGTCGCCATGTGGAACGTCTACAATCGTGTGGAAGACAACCTGCCCAGGACTAATAACTCGGTCGAAGGCTGGCACCGTGCCTTTGATCAGCGAATGTCTGTCACGCACCCAACACTTGGCAGGCTTGTCAGCAAGTTACGCAAGGAGCAGGCAAGCACCGAGCTTATGATAGAACAGCATGCCATGGGCGTCAGGATGCGAAAAAACAAGCAGTACGAAGTAGTCAACACACGACTGCAAGCGCTTGTTGCAAGGTACGCACAGGATGATGTTTTAGTATTTCTCAAAGCTGTTGCGCATAATCTGTGACACAATCAAAGTGAACAGAAGTGTTGTAGGGGGTGGGGGGGGGGGGGGGGGGGGTGGGAAGACAGCATGTTCTCTGTGTGGATTTTAATTACTCGTGTTTATATTAAACTTGGAGTATGTCATGTCACAAGATGATGAGAATGTTTTATATTGTTATATGTTATATACTTTTATATGTTGCCCATGCATAATGCGTCGAAAGTCTGTCTGCTGCGAAACGTCCGGTCGACGAAACATCCGTTGGCTAACATCTAAAACGTCCGGTCGGCAAAACGTCCGACTCCGAAACATCCGACGGCGAAACGTCACGCCCACTATGTCACGACCTTCATCCACAACCCTCTGCCCTAACCCGCCTATCCACGTCACGCCCTTCAACGCCCTGCCCCCACTGCCATATAACACCCACTATGCCACGCCCCCTTATCCGCGCCTGATCTCTCACATATGCCCACCATGTCACGCCCACCATGTCCCTTCATCCAAGATCTCTCTGCCCAAAAACGCCCACTCACGTCACGCTCTTCCTCCATCCACTCCCGTTACGCCACAATATGCCAAACCCAGTCACGCCCTTCATCTTTGCACCCAAAGCCCACCACGTCATACCGTTCATTCGCATCCCCTCTGCCCCAACATCCACCAACGTCAGGCAGGCCCTTCATCTACCCGTTCTGCCCTGAAGCGCCCACCAATGGCACGCCCATCATTTGCACCCCCTCTTCCCGAGTACGCCCACCCGTACCGCACCCTGCATCGACGCCTCCATCCGACGACCACACAGCCCCGACATTTTCACTTCCTGATCCCCTGCTCACGTCATGTCCTGTGCCCTCACCCTTGTCCCGCCCTGACCTCTGTGCATCCTGCATACCCACCACATATCACGTGCTGCATCATCCCTATCCTACCCCATCTATGTCATGCTCTGAAATCTGCCCCCCCCCCCCCCCCCCCTGTATACCCACCACATATCACGTGCTGTATCATCCCTATCCCTATCCTACCCCATCTATGTCATGCTCCAAAATCCAGCCCCCCCCCCCCCCCCCCCCCCCCCCCCCATTTCCCCCGTATTCAAATCTAGGTCACGCCCTGAAATCAGCTTCCCCAATACATACCCTGCATCTATATCCCCCGTACCCCCACTCTGCAATTTGCTCCTCCACATTCGCCTTCCACATATGCCAATACATACAACACCCTGCGTGCGTGCCCCCCCCCCCCCTCCCTCCTTCCCCTGCCTCCGTTTACCCAACCATGTCACGTCATGCATCTATGTGTTCACTCCGACCCCCCCCCCCCCCCCCCCCCCCCTTATAAAAAAGAGATCTTTCTTCCGTAAAATCTTTGATAGGATGAAAAATGTTAAATTCTTTCAAAAATTCAAAGATCAGGACATCTCTGCACAAAGTTGTCATGGAGTCTGCTGCTGTAAAAAGTCTCACATCGTGCAAGTCCCAACACTGTAGAAGAACGTGTTTCACTGTGAGGGGTACATGACATGGGGTGCACCATGGAGCTTCTACACCTTTTAAAAGATAAGAATGGGTGTAAAAAAGGTGGTCTGTTTGCAACCGGCACAGGACAGTTTCAGGTGTGTTTTTTTTTTTTTTTTTTTTTTTTTTTTTTTTTTTTGAAATACTGCGGTGCGTGTTACACTGGGGAATTTTTTTTTAACCTTCCACCACCCCCGTCTTTGCATTTTTTTTTTTGGGAGGGGGGGGGGGGGGGGGGGGGTCTGTACGTTTTTTTTGTCTTTTTTTGTGAAAGGCCGTTTTTTTTTCAAAACTTAAGTCATTATTTTGTATTTACTATTTTTTTTTTTTTAAATTTCGCTTAACATGAATCACATTTAAGATAACAAGAATATAGGCCAATCCCCTGACTTCATTTTTCATATCATTCATACGGAAACCTGTCAATAATGTAGTCGCTGTTTAATCCTTCTCACCACCATTTGAAATGTCCTTTTCTGTCAATTGTTCTGAAACTTTCAAAGCGGTAACAATAAAGAAAAATTGCCTTAGGATCGCTCGGAATCACCCAGTGAGAAGGTAATAATTATCTGTCAGAATGTACTCTAAATCTAAAGTCACTAACCTCCCTTCAAAACTCAGTTAATAGAGGATCTAAGTAACGCAATTTTTCACACACACACACACACACACACACCACACACACGCACGCACGCATGAACGCACGCACGAGTACTGCACACGCACGTAAAATGCTGATAACAGCAAGGACGTTTCGGCTTTTCCAAGCCCTCCATAGTTCTCTGATCAAGGCTCCTTGTCCTCTCTGTCCTTTGCGGTTGTGGGTTGTGAATGCATCCTGAAGTCCCTGCAGCGGGATGGTCCAGCAGAAGTCACATTTCTTCCTGCATTCCATGGAGACGGATTCTCTGGAAGCCTGTAGTAACGCTGTGAACTTGTAGGCAATATCTCGTCCCCGTAGTCGCGTATCCTTGGTGAGGATGGAGGGGTGCTGGTAATCTCCCGTCCCTGGAGTCGTCTGCCCTTGGTGAGGATGGAGGGGTTTGCCCTTGGAGTCGTGGTGAGGATGGAGGGGTGTAGGTAATCTTCTGTCCTTGGAGTTGCTTGCTCTTTGTGAGGATGGAGGAGGTTGTGGAAGTTGACGTGGGCCCGTGGCTGACTAGTAGTGGTTCTCGCCGACAGGTCACCCCTCATGACCTGCCACAAACGAAGCTGCGGGTTAAATTCTGACCAAGAAGTTGCCGCTAAACCATCACAAAAAATATACACAAAAGCATGAACAATAGAGCCTGACGCCTAAGAATGACGTTCATACACACTGAGAAAAAAGCAGACAGTTAAGCCTGTGAACAAAAAAAAAAGTTATGGAACAGAGAGTAGCAGTTTGAAAAACGTTTACATCAAACAATACGCAAGGGTAACATTTTTCTCTACAAAAAGCTGACACTAACTCTTTTGCAGCAAAAACAAAGCAAAACAAAACAAACCGATTATTAGCCCTGTGGGAGAAAGACACTACGAACCTATCAAAAACTCATGGAAGATGTCCGCAGATGTTAGGAAGGGGAACACTGAAACCTCGGATAGTAAGATGCTGTATCTATGGAACGGAATCACTACAGAACATACTGGATCCACATGTTCACGCGCATTACCATGTCACCGACAGATGTTCTGTGTATTCAAGGACGCTCAGCTCAGGAGGTACCAGGTGCGCACTAGGGAATATTTCTGGAAGAGCTCTAAAAACTTCCTTAACAGCTCTGCAGCTCAGTCCCTGATGATCTGAAAACATGACGTCCATGTTCCAGATCCCTGAGTTAAGGAGGAGACCTGTTACATAGCGGAGTCAACTATTCACGCTCTTCCAGAAAATATTTCCCCTGGTACCCCCTGTGTTGTGTCCTTGTGTCACAGAACACCGACAAAAGAATCCTGAGCCACTATATCAAGCACATGGACGACTGACGTTAGAGAGACGGTCAAAACCCGGGGAGAGAAAACATTACTGTCTGTGGATCGAGAAGACAATGCACGCTGATTAAGATGACACCAAGCCCTTTTCATAAAGATGAAACTGAAAAAAAAAGAAACATTTTGAATGAGGAATAAACCGAGTTATCAGGGTATGAAGACAAGCCATCTGAAAACATACGGTGAACCTCTTCTACGAAGCACGTACTGAACTCTTGTTTCAAAACCAGATCTAGGTCTACAAAACACTAAACTAAAGTATGAACGAACTTAAGGAGGGAGGGCGCGGTGGGGTGGGGGGGGGGGGGAGGGGGGCGGGGGGGGGGCTGGAAAAGTGGATGAGAACGAATGGGAAAAAAGAGGAAAAGATTCAAGTACAAGACCACCACGATACTCTCCTCGCAGTAATGGGCACGATTCCCCGAGTTTACTCGTCCTGGTATCCGTTTTCAACAGCCGTTGATGCTGGAGTTCTTTACCACTGTTGATAGTAAACATAAATGTTTTTTTTAACAACAGAATTCTTATGCAAATACTTCTCAAATACAAACTGACTCTAGTAATTTAATTTTCAAAGTTTATACGATTCTTTTTTTTATTACAAAAGAAAAAAATGTCGTTTATCTATTCGTATGCACACAGAATCTCTACGCTTGTCAAAAAAGAAACAAAAAAAAGAGATTAGAGTGCACATGTGTCTGTAGAGTGGAGGCGGTTGTGTGTTTTGTGGCGATAGTGTGTGTGTGTGTGTGTGTGTGTGTGTGTGTGTGTGTGTGTGTGTGTGTGTGTGTGTGTGTGCACGTGTGTGTGTGTGTGCGCGCGCAAGAGAGAGAGAGAGAGAGGGAGGGAGAGAGATTAAGAATATTTATACGTTTTCTTCTTTCATCAGGCTGAGCATCCCCCTTTCGCATGGTGTGGCGTAATCATCTTCCATCACGCCTCGTTTCCCCGTCTCTCACCGCCAATGAAAATCTAATGTCTGCACTGTTGCAGAATGAAATCAGTATTATAATTTCTCCCAAATTGTGTCCCCTTTTCTCCGTTCCTGTTGTTCCAGAATACACGTCTGAGATCAATTATGTTCTGTGGGTAGAAAAAAAAAATATAAGAATATTTCCCGGCTTTAAGTTACTAAAGAACTGACAGCTGAGTTCCCTGTAACAGATCAGTCGGTACAGTCGGTGAAAATGGGGCAGGAAAAAAGGCGGGGGAAAGGCACAGAGAGTGTGGTGCAGGGAGCATGGAGGGATGGAGGAGGAAGGGACGGAGGGGAGAGGTAATGGGGGAGTTGGGGGATGCACTCCACAACGCATAAAAAAGGGAGGTGGGCCTACAAGAATCCATTATTAGAAAAAAAAAAAGCAAAGACCCCCTGCAGAGTCCTGATGACAAGCACATTGTTGTGACCACACCCACCCACCTGTCTCTCTCTAGTATTTCTGCCTTGCAAGGGACGAAGCTTACCAGTTAAACACCAGCTTAAGAACTGCTTCAAAGAGCACTTGCATCATCGACAGCTGTCTGTGTAGCACAGTGCTGTCTTGTGAATTCTGTCCTGAAGACTTGAATGTTCTGGGTGAAGACGCAGCACCTATCACAATGGTTCTCTGGCAGACCGATGCTGATTTTCGAACAGCGGTCACCCTTGTATGGCCTGCCGAAAGAAAAGCCCGAGATTAAATTCTGAGGAAGAAGGAAATATATCGTGCATACACGACACCAAGCCTGTAATTCATAAACAGCGAAACTAAGGAGGATACTAAAAGTCACGAATGCCATTCTAATCTCAAGAAAGAATACTCTAAATCATGTGAAAAAACACTTAAATTAAAAGCCCATGATAAGTTATATTAACCCACCAAAAAGGTGGTGGTCTCTGACACTCTGGAAGAAGATAACCCTGAACTTCGCATGAACGGGGGATGCTAAACCTGATGAAGAAGAGAGCTTATGACAGACGTGGCTATAAGCCCTATGGATGGAACCCCCTTAAAACATAAAACAGTGCAATATAATCCTATGAAGGAAAAACCATAAATCCTTAAATAAAGGGACACCAACCAACAGGAGAAGAGTGCCTCATACCTTATCACGTTCGATTATGATGTCTGTGGGTGCTCACGCAGTTTTCCGCTATCTGAGAGGCCTCCGTTCTTCCCACTGGGTCTCTCGCCTCTGCTCTGCTTGCTTGATGCCAGCCTTGACGGTGGACCGCCGGCTGATCGGTCTGAAGCTGCTGTGTCCAGGTCTGCTGGGTCGAGGCTGCCTGCCCTCAGGTCACGCTTGCATTCATCCTTGTAGCGTAGGGCAGCTCATCTTGTGGGCCTGGAGCCCATAGCCCGCTCGCCGTACAGCAAGTCCTTTGGGACGCGACCAGACCACGCAGCCATCCCTGTGCCAGCATGGCGAACACGCTAACCCATCCCTACTTTGCCAGGACGTCCTTGGTAGTGATACGGCCCTTCCAAGTAATGCCCAAGAGTCTTCAGAGGCAGCGCAGGTGGAAGGCGTTCAGTCTGCGTTCTTGTCGAGATCACAGGGTCCATGCTTCGCTTCCGTAGATAAGAGTGCTCACTATGCAGGCTTAGTACGCTTTCATCTGGGTGTTTGACGTTAGCATGTAGTTCTCCCAGACTCTCTTCACTAGACGAACCATCGCTGTCGCTGCCTGGTCTTTGACGTTAGCATGCAGTTCTCCCAGACTCTCTTCACTAGACGAACCATCGCTGTCGCTGCCTTGGTCTTTGACGTTAGCATGTAGTTCTCCCAGACTCTCTTCACTAGACGAACCATCGCTGTCGCTGCCTTGGTGTTTGACGTTAGCATGCAGTTCTCCCAGACTCTCTTCACTAGACGAACCATCGCTGTTGCTGCCTCGCCGATGCGCACATTCAGCTCGACATCCAGAGAGAGGGTGCTGGAAATGGCGGAATCCAGGTCAGTAACTCGTCGACCACTCCGAGGATGTGATCACCAATGGAGATGCGGGGGGAGCTGCTGACGTTTTGACCCATGGTGTTTGTTTTCTTCAAGCTGGCATCAGCGACGCAGGTAATGAGCCGTTGTTCACACTCCCATGGTGTGGGCAGTATGTGCGGCGTCATCTGCGAACAGCATCTCCCTGACGAAGACTCTCCGCACCTTCTATTATGCACGGAAGCGTGCCAGGTTGGGGCTGTCAGTGGGTATGTGTGTAGAACATCTCTGAGAAGGACCTGTTGTACAATACACAGCAGAGAAAAAAACCCTCAGATTTGGAACCGTCGGTGAACATTCTTCTAAAGATGAACACTTCGAACACAGTTCGCAAAGTAGGACTTTTACGCCATGGGGAGCTGGAGTGGGATCTTTTTCCGGTATGTACGTGGGCTAAATCAAACCGGATGTCTGAGTAAAGAATGTCCATGGTGGGTCATCAGGAAACTTGGATAGATCACCCCACCCCAAGGTCCATATCTGCATTGTTCAAATGGGGAAGAATACGAATTCCAAAGGGTGGGATTGAGCTGGGATGGTCGGCAAATTTCTTTCGAAACATGGGGTCAAAACACAGTCATATGCAGGGTTTAAGATTCAGAGGATAGATTCACACAGTAGTTCAAGGTAACTTTCAGCCGACGATTCGAGAGGGATGGTTCTCCTGCCTCAGCATACAGGCTATAGATAGGGGTGGTGCGGAATGCACCCAGAGTCGAAGACCTTCATGGTGGATAGGATCCATACTTTATGTACCCGCATAATTTCCAAATATAAAAGCCACGATTTTGAAATTGGGAACAGATTTAATTCATTATCTTGTTCCAACGTACATTGAATTTCATTGGGATCGAATGAACGGTTGTTGATTTACAGACAATTAAACAGAGGATGGGTCGAAATCAAAGTTCGCAAAATCTGTTCAGTTCACAAAATCATTTCAATAGTGGGTGTGGCCACCGCCATTGGCGAGACATTCCACGCAGCGACTCCTCATCGAGTTGACCAGTGTTCTGATGACCCTCTGAGGGATTCTCTGCCATTCCAGTTGCAGCATTTGGAAGAGATCCTGGCGGTCTCTGGGAGGTGGATGGTTCTCCTTCACACGTCTCCCCAACTCATCCCACATATGCTCGATGGGATTGAGGTCGGGACTATACGGGAAGATCATCCTGTTGATGCCGGCCTGCACAATGAAGTTTTCGGGCCACCCGGGCCCTATGTGGCCGAGCATTGTCGTCTTGGAAGACATGGGTCCTATCCGTTGCATGGTCGGAACAACGAAAGGCGCCAGGATTTCATCCCGATAGCGGATGCCTGTGAGGTTTCCATCAATATGGTAGAGTGGTGTCTTGTGGTGGAGGCTGAAGGCACCCCATACCATAACAGATCCTCCCCCAAAGGCCCTGGTCTGGCGAACAGCTGCATCAATGTAACGTTCACCAACACGCCTCCAAACTCTAGTTCGGCCGTCATTGTGTTCAAGACTAAACCGCGACTCATCTGAAAAGGACCTGGGACCACTGTTGTTGGTTCCATCTCACATGACGATGGCAGAAAGCTCGGCGAGAGCCAGCCTATGGGCTGCTAGCAGTCGTGGTCGAACAGCTGGGCGACGTGATCTGAGGCCGAAGTGGTGAAGACGGTTTCGTATGGCTTGACGGCTGAGGATGGTGTTATTTGCCATACGAAGCTGCCTTTGGATGCTGGTGGAAGTGGTATCCCGCTGCAATAGGGCCTGCCTCTCGATGAAACGATCTTCTCTGGGAGTAGTCTGCCTAGGCCGACCTGACCGTGGCCTCTCTTCAACGCTGTTGGTCGCCCTAAAACGCTGATTCAGTCTAACAATAACTGAATGATGCACACCAAGTCGTCGCGCCACTTCAGCCTTTGCAATGCCATCTTGTATCCACGCAATCGCCCTGGTTTTGTCAAAGGTGCTAAGTTTTCTTCGTGGTGGCATGGTGAGAAAAGGCTGACAGTAACCAACCCCGCGCTTAAACAGCCAAAAGAAGGGGCATAAAACTCACTTGAGAGACTGCTCTTGCACGGGAAAAAAGAATTTTTTCATTTTACACATCTTGTGTCGCCAGCAAGCTTGATGCAAAACAGGCACAGTTAACGCAACTTTGCACTTTTTATCCCGCGCGGTAACGAGGTCACCAAGACCCCCGTGCGCACTACCAGTTGACACAGGCTGGATTACCGTAGCATCATCTTAATCATCCTCATTCTCATCGATCAGCATTTAAAAAAAAAGTCAAGTTATGTGGCCCCTTCATGCCCTGCTCTCATGGTGACCTCAATTTCGATGTCCTCTCCACGTCTGTGGCCTTGGTTTGATTCCGTCGGGGTCACCGGTATCGGCGAGCCCATGGGGGCTGTCGTTAGACGGACGTGGTGGAGCCCTCCGGAGGGAAAGCTCACTCATACCGGCTCCGCGACTAAGCAATATTGTCGTCAGTAGGGGGCTTAGTAGGTGTGTCCTGCGTATGTTAGATCAGAACAGGCGCCACTGAACACCACCGAAGTGACTCGGCAGTAGTGCAGTGTCTCCTCCGGTGGGTTGCCTCTTGACGACTTGACATTGACTGCTCCCTGTGGATTGCCGGTGCCGGGGCTGCGGCGGGGCCGACCGGGCTGTGGCTGTGGACGGGGTGTCAGAATGAACGGCGTGGGTGCACTGCCTCTGGTGTGGCGCCGAGGTTGGACAGCAAAAACAAAAGAACAAAATAAAACAAAAAAACAAAAAAGAAAAAAAAAAGAAAAAGAGGGGAGAAGAGTGTTCTTATCAGCGCCTCAATCGGTGTGTGCCACAGCTCTTAGAATATTCAGTGCTTTCTGGTGTGCATTTTTTTTTCTAGTATTGGACGTGACTTGTAAAGTTCGGTTTCTTATTCAAAAAAAATACTTGCACCCCTGAAATTTGGCTTCTTTCACAGGTGGAATGGTGGATTTGTACAGACGAATTTCAGAATCAGCAAAGAAGTGACGAAAAACTGCGATCTGGATACACTGTGTTTGGTGTGCTTGAAAAAGTAAATCCGTTTTCCTCAACCAACTGTCGCATCTTTTCCACACAAAGTTGGGAGTCGACGCTGTACGCTGGCATAAGAGGCTCCAACTGCACTGAGTGCGAAGTCATTAACAAACAGACAGGACTCAGAAACCTGGTCTGCTGAAATGACAATGTCCTTAATTTTCATACTGAAGAGAGCAGGAGAAAGAATACGCCTTTGAGGTACACCCAACTCCTACCCATGGATGTCAGACAGCGTGCTGCCAGCACGAACTTGGAATTGGCTTTCAACAATAAAGTTTTGAATAAATCAAGGGAGATTACCACGAAAACCAGTTTTATGAAGATCCATAAGGATTCCGGATTTCCAAGTGGTATCGTGCACTTTTTCCAGATTTAAAAAGATAGCAACCACATGTTTATTAATGAAGGCGTCGCGGATGGTGGTTTCTGGAGAGACTAAATGGTCAATTGTCGAGTGGTATTTCCGGAACCCGCACTGTTCATTGGCCAAGAGGCCATCAGCTTCCACATCAGACAGGTGTTGACTATATTTCTATTAGCTTGCAGAAGCAGCAGGTCAGAACCACCGGACGATAGTTTAAAGGGTTGGCAAGGTCTTTTCCAGGCTTAGGGGACATCCAATGTGGTGTAGTAGGGTGAAAAAGCTTGACCTCAGGTCGATGAAGGCGACGAACAAGGATCGTCTCTTCTCATGGCACTTCTCTTGTGGCTGCCTCGGGGAGAACATCATTTGGATTGTTGACCTCGCAGCTCTGAGGCTGCACTGTGCCTCTGGGTACAGTCATTCGGTGAGTAGATACAACTTGTAGAGGACGACGCGGGCGAAGGCGTTGCCAACAATGCTGAAGAGAAACATTCCGCGATAGTTATCGCATCGCAGCGATTCCCT
>JADBJO010014443.1:0-7500 GCA_016801955.1 Conus betulinus | reverse complement strand
GAAATAGGACATGAAGCCTGGTTAGGAGTAGAAAAGAGAAACGTACCTTACAGAACAAGGACATGAAACGCTGGGGTAAAGAGAGACGCCACATTTTATAAAGAGAAGGCACGACACAAAAACCCACGGGGGAGGGGGTAGGGAGGGGGGGGGTGCGGAGGAAGGGCTGACCCAGTCTTATGAAAAAGGGCACAAAAACCCTGGGTTGCTGGTAGGGAGTGACCAAAAACTCGTAAAAGAGAGGCACGAAACCCAATGGCGGGAAACGAGTCACTAAGCTTACAGACAGAGGACGCGAACCCTACGGAGGGGTAGGGAAGGGCAGATACTAAACCCCATAGACAGTGGCCATGGAATTATGTGGGACAAAAGATGCTCAGCCTCGTAAACAGTAGTCTGAGTGACTGACGTCACCTGAATGATGGAAAAATCGAATGATCTGCATTAGCAGGTGGCTCTTCTTTCGGGCTCCACCCAGGTAGGAAGCTTCTTATGTAATGTGAGGTGTGGAATGTGAAGGCTTGACTGTGAAGCGCTTAGCGCTTGATTTGCAGTGGGATGACAGGCGCTATATAATGACAGTGATGATAAAACTAACCTGAAAGAAACACACTGATATCAGGTACCTGAAAGAACACACACTGATACAAGGTACTAAACATTGTTGTCAGTGATGATTAACCTGAAAGAACACACCGATATCAGGTTATCAAATTTCCTCAACAACAATGTAAGCTCACCCACAGTCCATTCACTGTGAAACAGCAGGGACACTACAATGGAAGAAATGAAGGAGGAGGAGGAAGAAGAATGAGCAGAGTAAGTAGAAAGACCACTTAGCTGCATTCTCTGAGTTGAGCTGTCCTGGTCTCCGATTTCTGTGATCATGATGCCGGAGTTCTTGTTCCTGTTGATGCAAAACATATTTTGTTTTAACATTTGATCTTAACAATTAAGCCACGTTTTTTTGTTTAAGGCAAGGTGAATTTTAAAAAAAAATGAGCACACTTAACACAGCGTGAAGTAAACGTACATTTGATATACAATAGTAAACGAACCATTAGATTGTTGACTAACGCTTTCTTCACACGTATCAAACATCAGACATCGACAATGCATAGACCAATTTCCTATCCAGGCAGTATTGCTTATGCATTATTTTGCGTCAATCTGAAGATGACACCACTAAAAGGAGTATTTGCTGTGCACGTTTTCATTATGTTGTCAAATCCGAGGTATACAATTGTCTAAAATTTACTGTGTTTTAAACAGTAAATAAGTAGGGTAACTTTTGCTCCCATAAGAAAACCTAACACAGAATAACTTTTATTCAAGACTGGTACAGCCTTTTAAACTTGAATAAAGTGAAACAAATACAAACACGACCAATCTAATTGTGGGCGGAAAAACAAGCACAGGCCTTGAACAAAAGTTACCCCGTTAGGTTTCGTCGGGGAGAAGGGATATGGGAGCAAAAGTTTACCGTACTTATTTACTGTTTATTGTTTACTGTTCCCTGCCTCATTTCATTTTCAATTACTGTGTTTTGCCGAGCCTGTACCTACAGTCTCTCTCAGAATAATAACAAGTCTTCACCTGTCCCAGTGGAGCAGCATGCAGGTGCGCCCCTGATTCAAGCTCTCCAAACTGGATGGGAGTCACGGCCCATCCTTGGGGGAACACCACAGAAAGGAAGTGTAGACTGGCCACTGCGGACACTGCAACGCGATCAGACACTGTATCAGTGTATGAGGTGGCTGGCATGAGCAGCGTGGGGGAACAGCCCCTCAGGGAGGTACAGAAGATCAGACTTACAACAGTGGACGTGGAAAACATAAAACACAAAGACATAGAGAAGACAGAGAGAGGAAAAAATGTAGAAATCAGACCTAATGAGGAACCACAGTGGTGCATCATTATACAAAGGATGGCAAATCATGCTTTGAAATCTGAAATGTAACTTGTATTAGGAACAGGGCTCGAAAACGTTAAGAGTCAGGACGGAATGCGGAAAAAAAAATAAACAGAACAGAAAATTATCTGGATACGTGGAATGGTTTTTAGTCTTGAGGTAGTCCTACACGTCACACGAGACTGGAAATTCAGAAGGTTGTACAGGAGAGAGCAGTCGATGCATTCTCTCATTTCTTTGTTTTCGTCGTGTGCAGAGAATGATGCGACCGCATTGCCGGTCACTTGGGGCCGTGCCACACAAAATCGTCAGGGATAGGATATTGCTCAAGGACCACAGATGACGCGCATTGCAGTTTGTTGAAAAAGCCTTTTTCACAGCAACTTGTTTTTAGGGGAGAGATTTAAGATACAACTTTGTTCAATTCTATGCGAAAGGAAACTAAAGAAAAAGGAAAACTGGAAATGAGAATGAGGACAGACCGCAAGACAGAGAAGAAAACAGAAAGGAGAGAACGGAGAGGAGGGGGAGGGGGGGAGGGAGGGAGGCGATCAGAGAGAGCAAAGGTTAACTTAAAGCGAATCGATATTGTAAACCACACACAAACACACACACACATCGCGTGCCACGCGCGCGCGCGCCACACACACAACACACACATATCAGCTATTATACGGCCCCAAATCAATCACAACACACACACACAAGCATATGCATATATCTAATATATAAGTAATATATATATATACTATATCTATATAATATATATATTATATGCATATGGTGTTGTGTTTTGTGATGTGTGTGTGTGTGTGTGTGTGTGGTGTGTGTTATGTTGTTAGGAATTCCAATTTCACACAGCAACACACAACACACACAAGGACACACACACACACACCTTCATCTCAGTGAGATAGTTTCTGGGACATACCCCTCACCACTGTTTAAAAAAACCGTAAAAAATACACCGGCGATTAAAACAGCATGAAGGCAAATGCAATAACGCTGCCCATGTAGAGTGGGGATGGCTTGTTCTTTGGGTGGGGGGGGGGGGGGGGGGGGGGGGGGGGGGGGGGACCGGTGAAGTATTATACTTATACAGACAGTGGGGGGATGTGAGTATCATAATTATACAGACAGAGAAAGAGGGGGGGGGGGACAGTGATATTTAGACCGGTTGGGGCATGGAAAGCCAACACTCATTAACAACTTACATAGTACTTTTCCTTTTCTTATTTTTAGAAACACCTGCGGCTATGGATAAAAAGCCAACACTCTTTAAGGATTCATCAAGTACGATTCCTTCTTTATTGTTAGTTTGCTATATAGGGTATCTGCCTTTCTCTCAACGATGTTATATCGGATTATATCGAGGAGGAATACGGCTAAGGAGTACGAAAAAAGCGTGTGCTTTTGTCTGTGACTGTTTGTTCCAACGTTCTCTTGTGAGGGTTCGCTAAATGTGTTTATAGATTGTTTTAGACTTCCGCCTGCTAGTCGTCTCACTTTTGCATCTTTTGTTTATTTTGTTATTATTTATTTATTTATTATTTTATTATAGCTACGTATGTACTTATTATTTTTATTTAATTTTCATTTGTGTGTGAGGCAGTGGGGGGGGGGGGGGGGGGGGGGGGGGGGTGTTTCTTTTTCTTTTTCTTTTTATTCGTTTAAAGCTGAGGTAACTTACTTCGAAGAGCAAGTACCCTCGTTACATTCTTGGCATATTTTTTTGTTCTGCGACCAAAAACTGACATTGACCTCAGACGGAGACGGGAGAAAGCAGCTCTTGCCCGAGGCAATGGGGTGTTTGGAACAATGATACCCCCCTCCCCTCACCCGGCAAAAAAAAAACAAAAAAGGAAAAACAAAGAAAAAAACAGTAACCAATGTTTGACACAAATCCCAACAAGGAAGGCTTTAGCGAGGGTCAAAATAATTGCCACACATTTTGACTAAGCAATCACTACGTGTCACCGACGGCAATCTAATGGACAAGAGTAAAACCAGATGTCCAAGATGTTCTTGAATGAACGGGTCATATCCAGATATAGAACAGTAATGTGTGAACTCCCAAGCGCGGGGATACCGTTTGTCATTGATGTTGGACGTTTGTTGGTGAACAAGACGAACTGCTAGTTCGTGAGCGACCAAAAACCGCTTGTGCAAGTGATAGATGGGCATTGACTAGTCTGAAAAGAACCAATCTCTCTCTGCGCCCTATTCTGCTTCGACTTCTCAAACGCAATACATCGTGGTCCTCTCTCTTCTCTAGATTAGACCACACTACACACACCCCACAACTCAGATCAAACAACGACACAACACACATCGTCCTCTCTCTCTCTCTCTTGGCTCTCATACCAGGAGACGGTGTTGCAAAGGGAGAGTGAGAGACAGATGCAGAATGTGCGCGTATCAGAGCGTGGCCGCGGAAGAGGTGCGAGAGGAGAGGGCAGAAGGGGATAGGGGGAGAGAGAGTATAAAAGGGGAAGAGGAGGGGGCAGAGGGGCGGGGGACAGAGCGTGAACAGACAGAGACACAGGAATGTGAGGGTGCGTGGTGCGTTAGAGACTAGAGGAGAGACGCGAGAGTGGAGGTGTTATGGGAGGAGGAGTTTGAAGGTGAGGGACAGGGGAGCCCGAGGAGAGGAGGGGAGGGGTGAGATAGAGGAGGGGGGGAGAGAGGAGAGATGCGAGTGACGGGGGACGAAGAGAGATACCTAGAGTGAGGAGGATGGCATGGAGTCGGAGGGAGAGGAGGAGCCGGGGAGAGAGAGGATAGGAGGATGAAATGCGGGAGAACGAGCGATGTATGGAAGAGGAGGAGAGTGAGAGGCGGAAGGCGTGGGCGAGCAGGAGAGAGAGGAAGAGAGGAGGGAGGGAGTGTGAGAGGAGGCAGGGAGACGAGGGAGCGGAGGAGCTGGGGTGCGAGGAGAGAGAATGAGCAGTTGGGACGAGAGGAGAGAGGAGGTGTGGAGAGAGAAGGGAGAGAGGAGAGAGGTGAACGGTATGTGACCAGAAGAGCAGAGGACGGAGAGAGAGGACCTTGGGGGGCTGAGAGCGAGGAGGGAGGAGGAGAGGGAGGGAGAGAGGAGGGGAGAGGGGATGAAAGTGAATGTTGAGAGAGCGAGAGAGGACGGAGGAGAGGGAGGGAGAGTGGCTGAGAGGGAGAGAAGGACGGAGGAGAGAGAGAGAGAAGTTTGCGATGCGGATCGGGCAGGATGAGGATTCGAGGCGACGAAAAGGGGAGGAGAGTCTGGGTTGAGAGGAGAGGACTGGAGAGGAGCTGAGAGAGAAGCGACATGATGAGATGAGAGAGAGAGAGAGAGGAGACGGAGAAGAACGAACAACGACGACAGTTCGTTCGAGACGAGCAGAGAGAGAGAGAGAATGAGAGAGCCGAGGAGAGGAGGAGGAGGGAGGAGGAGTGTGGACACAGTGGAAGGATATACCTTTCGTACCCATCTTTGTCTGCTTGAAATTTCATCACTGACAGTTGGAGAGCAGCTTTCGTGGTTTGGTGTGTGTGTGTGTGTGGTGTGGGTGTGTGTGTGTGTGGCGCCGCGCGCCACGTGCGCGTGTGTGTCGGGTTGTGATGCGGCGCGCGCGTGTGGGTTTGTTCTCTAGTTTTGATTGAAAACAAAACTAACAATAATAACCAACGGCTGTCACTTTCAGCCATAGAGAGGGGAAGAGAAGGAAAAAGGACATTAGGCTCAGTTGAGTTCGTGGCCGTCCCCTCCTAGCACCTCCTCGAACTAAATGAATTTTCACTTAAGGGGGAAAGTAAACGCTTTCATAATAATCGTTGAGCATCCTTGCCTTCAAACAATTAGCTACCTGTTCAAGAACATGACGTGACGGGGATACAACCACATGGATAGCAGTAGGTTTAAATCAGCACACACGGTCAGCGACGGGTCAACAACCACAAGCAGGTACAGTCAGATTATTCGATCTCGGCTATTAGATGCTGCACATAAAACTAAGAACAAAACTATGAAGATTAACCTATTAATTGTACTCAGTGTGAAACTTTTTTTTTGTTTTTCGCCTATACTCGAGTTGATAAAACGTTTTCATGCTCAGTTGATGCCACGTTTTTAATACGCAGTTCAGCAAGGAGGTTTGATGCATCAGATCTAACCGTGATGGCGTAGAAAGGAACTGTCATCAGCCTAACATACCATCGATCAGATGCCAATCGTGAAGAGGAGTGTAAGCGTTGGGGGGTGGGGGGGGGGTGGGAGTGGAAGGGAGGAAGACAGCCAGATAAAGGGGGGAGGGGGGTGGAGAGAGGGCGGGGGAGGGTAAGGGAAGGGAAGAAGTACCTTTTCATAGCTATCTCACACGATTCAACTACAGAAGGTGCGGAGGGGAGGGGAGGGGGGGGGGGTTGTTGAGGTAGGGACCTAGTGTTCCGTGGAGGGGTGGCTAGTGGGACCCGGGGGCAGCCGAGGGGTTGGATAGTGGAATGTACCACACCTTGAAATTGAGGAGGAAGGTAGTTTTAAAGCGCGGTGAGGGTGGGGCTGGCTTTGAGGGGGAGGATGTTTGGAACGAGCAAAACCGATTTGAACAGGAATGGGCAGGGCACGATATTGAAAGAGCTACTTCTAACACCCTCCTGGTTCGAAGGGACTTTGGGACTTCTAAACAAGGATTTTTTTTTTCCCTGCCTGTGTTTGAGAATAACACACAAGAATACAGAGATTTCGCTCCTAATTTCTTATCGAATTTGCAATCACAGTTGTATGAGAGGAGGTGTGTGTGTTGGTGTGGCGATTGTGTGTGGAAGCAAAAGGGAAAAAGGTTGGGGTTGGGGCCGGGTTTCATTCTGTCAGCTGAGATGCCAGAATTTGTCTCAAACAAGCAGTTCAGAGTTTGGACCTGGTTTTTTAGGAGGGTCTCAGAGATCACATCCAAACCATTACTCACGGTCACCTATCTGTTCCTACCTTCCTTACTCCCGCAAACATTAGTATAGCGGGCCCTTTAAATTCGACACTTAAATAGCCCTTCACCCCACACCCACCCCCACCCCCACCCCACACACAAACTTGCATACTTACGATTCTTCTGTCCAACGTCAGGTACATGTCGGACACCACAAACAATTTAGCAGAGCATGTTAATTGGCATCTGCTGTAACAGCCTCAAAGTATTGTAGTAAAGAAGCCTTGTGTAGGAAGCGGAGGAGGGATGCACAAAAAGGAATTTCCCCTCATAAAAAAACACATTATTAAATGTCAACAGACAAGGTCCACTTTTATTGTCACGAGTGGGTAAGTTTATTGCAAAGGCAGTTATTAGAAAGAAGTGGTTTGGGTGGCAAACTTAGGTTTAGAAACAAAGGAGAAAAAAAAAATTAAGCTGGTGGACTAGTACTGTCTTCACCAAAAAACAATAATTTAAATAAACAAAAAAAAATCGCTCCCACTCACCGTTACAGTCTTTGCCTGAACAGCATTGCAACAATGGCGCTGTCGGGTGACGTGAAAGGGAGAGATTTTGTCGTGACTCGAAAAGCAAGCTGATTGGATGAGGAAAATCACACAAACACGAAAAACAGCATAGCGCGTGCAC
>JADBJO010014442.1:35000-47682 GCA_016801955.1 Conus betulinus | reverse complement strand
GGAAATGTTATTTCCCAGTACGGGTGTCCACAGAAAATTTGAATTTGCATCTTCTCCTTTTCTTCTTCTTCTCTTCTCTCTCTTCTTCTTCTTCTTTTCTTCTCTCTCTCTCTCTCTCTCTCTCTCTCTCTCTCTCTCTCTCTCTCTCTATCTCTCTCTCTCTTCTCTCTCTCCCTGTTCCCGCCGTTATTTTTTTTTCAAATCCTGACACGAGTAAACAGGGAACTGCCTGCACTTATTTTCCTTTGCTATCCGGTTTCCTTGAAACTAAAAATGTGTTCTTTTGTAAGAAGTTCCTTTTCCCGTTTCTTTTGATTTATTATTCCAAGCTCTTCAGAAGTTTAAAAAGTGACAAAATGTTGAAGGGTGACAACACCAGTCAACACGATGAAAAAAACAGCGCCACCTGCAACATGTATCTTCCACGAGCCATTGTGTCTGGCTTCCTCAAGGAACAGCCCCTTCTGGTAATCTTTGAGTTCAAGATAATGAAACCCGGCTGAGACCACTTGCAGAATTTTTATGCTGGCCTCCTGTACGCTAAATTCATGCTTTTCTCTGTGTTTTAGTTAAACTTTAAGAACGACGAGTAGCAGTCGCAACAGAAGTAGTAGGAGCGTGACACAACAACAACCCAACGATAATAACAACATTGACAGCAGTACTAATAATAGCAAAAACAACAGTAGCTGTAATAGCAGCAAAAACAATGTCAGAAATATTAATTATAAAATTGCAGTGGCAGCAGCAGAATAAGAAGAAGATGCAGTAAGAGCAGAAGCAAAAACAATAGTAACAGTGGTGGTAGTTTCAGCCTGCATCAGTATTGTGGTATTGCAGAGAGAGTTCAACAGTAACAACTGGTACCAATTTCAGGAATAGTGCCATTATCAGCAGTAGCAGCAACACCACCACCAATAGTAGCAGCAGCAGCAGTGGCAGTAGAACTAACAGTAGCTTGTTGGTGTGCAATTCATTATGTGTTGTCTAACCTGAGCAGGGATATAATTGCGATATCAATGCCAATAATGCTGGATTCGTTGAACACTTTTTTTTTTAATAGAATAAACCTATGTAGTTTTGACGGAACAATACAATAGCAGGCTTATTCGGATTTCAATGTTGTAATGCCAGTCTGCTGTCGAGTAGTCTTAAGAGCGGAGTAGTGGAAGCTCATATTTGTGGGTGAAAAGGTGGGGGGTAGGGGATGGGAAGGATGGAGGAAAGCAGGGAAGCAATAGCAGGTGCTTTCAGCTGTTTCTTAGAACATAGAAAATGTCAATATTACTGTAAACGAGCAAAAACATAAACACAGAAATCAGAGTGCGAGGTAAGGTTAAAAACAACAAGACAAACTGATACATTTCCCACAAGTACTTCATATTGAAATGTCATAAATTAGAGACATAAAACTTGCTCCAGCATTATTCCCTAAATGGTTGTCTGCTGAAGAATGGCTCTCCTTCCGCCAACAGACATGTGAAGAGCATGTTCCGAGAAGCTCCATGCACTACGTGGGGCAACACCGGGGATTGATTGTATTTTCTTGAAATTTATTTGTCTTGTATTTTGCTTTAAATAAAGAATTGAATTTTGTTACTTTGTCTTCTTATCTGTATTTGGCTTAATACATGCAGGCTTGGAAGGATTGCAAGTAGCTTTAGAATGGAAATACACTATCAGTCTTTAATAATTCTCTGCTCTCTTCCTTCCCCATTTCTGACCCCTTGGTCAATTTATCTCCAGGTCCAGATTGTCATGTTGACTGCAGATTACAGATAGCAATAATAATTAATCAGTCGTGTTAAAGATAAATCGTTTGTTAATGTTTTCTTTTTTTTCAGCCCGTGTATACCTTGAGTTTCCTTCCACTGCACGCTGTCATCGCCATCAATGAAATATTGATGTTCACTACTGTTAAGTTTGGCTGGTATCGTATGGTCGATTACATCAGTTGAAAGAAGAATTCCCTGAGGCATGGCACTTTGTACGTGGTTTATAGCCATAGAACATGCCGTCTAGATCACGCATAAGCATGGTGAATCAGACCATGTTGAGTTTCGTTCACGGATAGGGAGATCGATGCTGTGAGCTGTGTCAGTGTGGGATGAACTTGATTTTAGATGCCCCTTTGATATTCTGCAGAACAGTGGGCACTAAAACAGTTGTCGCTCGAAAAATCCTGGGATGGGAATGACATTGCTGCACGAAAAATGAATGCTGAAACCACTCATGTTTTATTAGGGTTCTTTCACCGTCACGCACTTGTATGCGCGCGCGCGCACACCACACACATACACATACACACGCGCCCGCGCGCGCGCACGCACGCACGCACGCACGCACGCACGCTCGCTCTCTCTCTCCTCTCTTCTCTCTCTCTCTCTCTCATGCCACACACACCACACACACACACACACACACACACACAACATAATAGTGTGTGTGTGGGTGTGTGTGTGTGTGTGTGTGTGTGTGTGTGTGTGTGTGGGTGTGTGTGTGTGTGTGTGTGCCGAGCGCGCGCATGTGCGTGCGCGCGCGCGCGCGCGTCTCTGTCTCTATGTCTATGTCTTGACCTGTTTGCCTCCACATGTGACAGTTTATATTTTTGTTTATTCTGTGGAGGAGGGAAAGATTAAACTGGTCCGGGTGCATTTTCAAGATGAACCATTCTTGCAGAAAATAGGGTTCAGGGGCACGAATACCAGAGTGAGCGAAGAGAGAAGCAGACAGGGGGAGAGAATGAACGAAAAGATCAAAGAGAAGTCAGGCCTGTCTTCTCCAGCTGTCGGAGGGCTGCAGGTAACAGTCATGAATGGGAGGAATCTGTTTGGAAGTCAATGACGCAAAAAAACGCCAGCCCAGGGGCACGTGTTGTCAATCATGGAAAGCCATCATCAGGCAGCCACACCGTAGATTGAAACTATCCTCATGCATGGGTTTTCAGTGTCAGTTTTATGAAGTGTCACTGCATGTGGACTAGTCCATATCTGCTACGCCACATCCATTACGTTTTGAGACCGTACTGCGCACGATTTTTAAAAGCTGATGAATATATGAACCAGTGACGAAGATTAGTCGCAATTTAAGAAAAAGGGTCTCATGGCTACGAAACATAGCAGGTGTTTGACCTACGCATTAGCCCCACATGCTGGTCAGACCTTTGGTAACCTATCTAACACTGGCTGTGCCGTCCTCATCAGTTTGTATATGGGTATGGTGAGTGTAACGTGTGTGTGTGTGGGTGTGTGTGTGTGTGTGTGTGGTGTGTGTGTGTGTGTGTGTGTGTGTGTGTGTGTGTGTGTGCACGGGCCCCATGTGCATACGAGTGTGTGTGTATGATGTGTCTGTACGCGCGTGTTGCACATGTGTAACGGGGGGTCGTCGGGGGAAGCGCGGGTTCTGACGTGAACAACTCGAGATACTCCTGTCTCGATCATGGAAGGATGTTGTATGAAAGCCATCATTTGTGACTCCGTATATCTACCAAGGTTATCACAGAGACAAGTCAAGACCCTTTCTTTTCCATTATGGAGGAATAACACCAGGAGATCATCAGTTGTGACTTTACCAATCACCTACCCTGGATTATAAGAGGCCCAAAGACAGTTACTGTCGTTTCCATTATGGGGAATAATGTCAAGCAGTCATCGGTTGTGACCTAACGAATAAGCAGCCAACCTAGATAGGGAGCGATAAAATTGTGTTCATTGAGAGATATTGTTAGGTAATGATCACATACAAATTATTGAATCCAGAATTAAAAGATAGGCAAAACAGGGTACTTTTTCTTTCGACTATTGAAGGACATTGTTAAGATTTATCAGCTGTGAGTGAACTATTCCCTATTCAGGACACTGAGTTGGACAGGCGACGTCTCAATCATGGAGAGGTGTCAGGTAATCATAAATGATGAGTCATGGGGTTATGAGAGAGAAGAGAAGGAGAGATGGAGGCAAGAGAGGCAGGGGGGGGGGGGGGGGGGGGGGGGGGGGGGGTGGGGGGGGGGGGTGGGGGGGTGTGTGGGTGTAGGTATGTGTTTTTCTCAAAAATAAAGTTTTCGTCCCAGTAGTGCTCACACCGAACCAAAAGAGGGGGAATCAAAAGGATGCTTGAGGTGAATAAAAGATTTCAAGAACACGAAGATTCTTGTCCTCGCAGTTAAATTGAAAAATTCGAGGTTTAGATAGATAGATAGATAGATAGATAGATAGTAGATAGATAGATAGATAGATAGATAGATAGATAGATAGATAGATAGATAGATAGATGATGGATGGATGGATGGATGGATGGATGGATGGACGGACGGACGGACGGACGGACGGACGGACGGACGGACGGACGGACAGACAGACAGACAGGACAGACAGACAGACAGACAGACAGACAGATAGATAGATAGATAGATAGATAGATAGATGGGGTGATAGATTGATTGATTGATTGATTGATTGATGATTGATTGATTGACTGATTGATACGTACTTGGGTAGGTAGGTAGAGAGAGAGGTTCCTAGGTAGGCAGAGAGAGAGAGAGAGAGAGAGAGAGAGAGAGAGAGAGAGAGAGAGAGAGAGAGAGAGAGAGAGAATTAGTTCAGTTGAGTGAGTGATTGTTGGATTACTTTATCTGATTCATTGATCATTTCCTGAAAGTTACCATATTCACATTCTGGCCAATATGCTGGTTACTACCAGGCACATCTCCCCCATCATCAAGGACCAAACGGTCAGGCACGTCTCCCCATCATCAAGGACCAAACGGTCAGGCAGGTCTCCCCAAACATCAAGGACCAAACGGGTCAGGCAAGTCTCCCCCAAACATCAAGGACCAAACGGTCAGGCAGGTCTCCCCAAACCCCCCATCAAGGACCAACCGTCAGGCAAGTCTCCCCCAACATCAAGGACCAAACGGTCAGGCAAGTCTCCCCCAACATCAAGGACCAAACGGTCAGGCAGGTCCTACCCCAACATCAAGGACCAAACGGTCAGGCAGGTCTCCCCCACTATCAAAGACCAAACGGTCAGGCAGGTCTCCCCTACTGTCAAAGACCAAACGGTCCGAATAAAACATAATCAATTCCCGTGGCATGGCAGGCCAGCTGCCATCATCCCTACCAATCATTGACTGGCCTCATGTGAAAACCATACGGCCTGCAGACAATTCTTTACCAGACGCCATACCCATCAGTCTCCATTCTGGAATACCTTCTTGCCGGTCAATGGGACTTTGATGGACAGACGTCTCAGCAGCAGCCACTAGGGAAAGAAACGTGGTATGATGTTGAAGGAGTGGTCTGTGTTCCGCAGTCAGTGCCACAGTGACGTGATTCTATCACTTTCCTATTGCCGTTTTCTGCGCCGTTTGTAGTTGAATTATCTGACTCAATGAACTGTCCTACTTCTTTCTTCTTCTTATTTGCTTCTTCTTCTTTCTTCTCTTCTCTCTCTCTCTCTCTCTCTCTCTCTCTCTGTCTGTCTGTCTGTCTGTCTGTCTGTCTGTCTCTCTGTCTGTCCTGTCCGTCCGTCCGTCTGTCTGTCTTCCTGTCTGACTCTCGCTCTCTCTCTCTCTCTCTCTCTCTCTCTCTCTCTCTCTCTCATACGATGAATGGATTAATGCCCTTTACATCATGATGATGTTTATCCCCCATTCAAAAGGCCAGTGATCTAAAAGAAAACTGGATTGGAATCTGAATTGCTCGGCATCGGCTGTGTTATACAAACAATGAACATTCATGTTGCTATTGGTATTTTCCATACCCCTGTTTTGTCTTCATTTCTTCCGCTTGTGGGCACGGATCAGCCAGAAACAACTGCAAACATGCTCAGCAAACATGTTTCACAAGTTATGGAATCCACAATGCTGTGGTAGTCCGAAACTAGTAGAGATAAAGGGTCGTGAAAAGCATCTTTAAAAGTGCGCGGATGGGGGGGGGGGGGGGGGGGGGTGTGTGAAAAACTTTGCTATCTCTACGTTTGGGTGTGTTTTCTGTCTAATGATCATTTTCGGTCAAATCAAGAATAGAGCCCCAAACACTTAAATCTGTTCTCTGTTTGATTGATATCTTTGATGCACCGGACAAAATCATTCAATAACACTTGGTAGTATAGCAGACTTATTACATTGTTGCAGGGTCATTAACTGCAGTAAACCCAACAGACAGTTATAGATAGAATCATCCGTTCGTCTACAGTGCCTGTCCCATAGTCTCTCTTCAGACGATCCAAGCCCGTGATGAAAGAACGTCGTGTCAAAGTTCACAAACCTTCCGCCCCATCAGTCTATGACTGACCGCCATGATGAACTGTCTGCCTCGGTACTACATCTGTGATTTTAAAGACCCACACGTCAGCAGTCCATTTTTTTTCTCCGTGTCTAGGTCAGTGGATCATCGGTTCCCCTCTATCCTCTGTATAGACATGGACGTGCCCGTGATTCAGTGAGGGCTGTCAGGGCAGGCGACAACAGGTCGACTCTCGGGCCATTAGAATGGTATGATGGCGGTGATGCCGATTGTTCAATGTTGGTTGTTATGCTGAGAGAAATCTGTTCATCCTGGCTGTTACGTTTTTTCTTCTTCTCATATCATGTCCAAAGCGGGCCTCTTATTTTGTTGTGGTGAATTGTACTTTGTGAGTTTGATTTCTCGTGAAAAATCGCTTATCGTGGAATTTTCTTCTTGAATATTGCTGAAAATTTCGCAAAATCTCTGTGAGTTTGAGTTTTTCGTGAAAAATCTCTTGTGAAATTTTATTCTCTAATTTTTGCTAAAAAATTTTGCAATGTTCTCCATAGAGATAGCTGAATGATACATAAGCAAATTCAGCGTTTAACTTGTAACAGATTAAAACATGAGTTAGATTACTACAATCCCAGTAGGTCCTTATCTTGGTCAGTGAGTAACCTATCCTATTTGAATTCGACAGGCCATAAATCAAGTCACAGTGTCGCTGAAAACGTTGCACTTTGATGAGTGCTTAAATTACTAGAATTCCATCAACATCGTGGGAAAGCAAGTGCAGTCTCAGGTTTTCTCAAAGCTGTGTTTTTATATAGCAAGATGCTTCGATAACCAAATGATCAATATTGTGTCTGTGGTACTGAAACAAATGTGGGCTACAATAGCAAAGTGTATCTGGGGAATTCAGTGACCACCAATTTCAACTAATGTCATGGTGTTTTCCCCACTTTTGTTTCTTTTTGACCAGTGGTTTTTTTCTCAGCAAGATACAGCTCATATCTCAGTGAAATGGCAATTATATTAAATACAGTCATGATAAGTATGTCGTTGCACTTTTGATTGTGAATGCAGACTTGTCTGATTAAACACCCGTCATGGTGCAGTGGTTGGCATTGTAATCTTGAAGGCTGGAAGGTCATGGGTTCGATTCCCGTTAGAACCATTTTTTGATAATTTTTTTTTTTCGGACGTGGATTCTCCTGTCCACAGCTGGGTGTGTGGTGGGCTCAAACAAGAAGCCTGGAGCCCCACTGTGGAGTTCCATCTTCTTAACGGAGGCCTGTTTCTAGAATGTTGCTCAATTTGCTGACCCACACCGCAGGTACCTGTATCTCTCGGGCCTTGTTGACACTGAGATATATTATGACAAAGAAGCATGAAATACAGACCTGTCAGGTATTCTTTGATCCAAATGGAATACCATGTCTTCATCACTTTCATCCTCGTAGACCATAACCACAGTACCAAACTCTGTGGCCCTTCATGCCCTGGTGCCGAACTGATTTCAGTTCTATTCCAATCCTCATGTGTGCCCATGGTGCGTTTGTGTCGAGGACTTCTGTTTCGCCAAGTTCAATCATAGGGATCTTCACTGGATGGACGTTTGTTGTCTTCTTTCGAGGATGACACTCCGTCACGCCGGCTGCGCGATCAGAGAAAAGCTGTTATTAGAGAGGAGCTAAGACGAAGGTGTCCACCACCTAAAACACAGAAAAAACTTAGCAGCAGTGCAGCGTCTCCTGTTGTGGGTTGCCTGCTATAGAATTCACATTGATGGCTCCTTGTGGGCTGTCGGTGCTGGGGTATGACAGGATAAATCTGTGTGGGATGTGTTCAGAGATCGACACTGAGTGGCATTTGAATTATGACACAGGAGGACCGCAGAAGATAAGATAGTCAAAACAAAACCAAACATTCTGGTTGAAATATCCAAGTCAGTTGACATCAAGATAGGTTACGACAATGTGAAAACCTGTGTACGTCATATGAGGAAGCTTGTGTGTGGCAGTTTATGGCCATATGAATGCGTGTGTCTGTATGCCTGTGTGTCTGTATGCCTGTGTGTCTGTATGCCTGTGTGTCTGTATGCCTGTGGGTCTGTATGAGCGCGTGCGTATATCAACGAGGCTGGAAACGAGAGGGAGAGCAGGGAGTGAAAGAGTATGTACATGTGCAGCGTGTGTATGTGTGTGTGTGTGTGTGTGTGTGTGTGTGTGTGTGTGTGTGTGTGTGTGTGTGTGTGTGTGTGTGTGTGTGTGTGTGTGTGTGTGCGTGTGTGTGAAAGATCCCTCTGAGAGAGATTACGCCGCAGGTGTGTGTGCGTTTAAGTGTGGTGTGTGTGTGGTGTGTGTGTGTGTGTGTGTGTGTGTGTGTGTGTGTGGTGTGTGTGTGTGGTGTGTGTGTGTGTGTGTGCACCTTAAGGATGCGGTCACTGAAGTTTACACAGTCCACTGTAATGTCGTGAACACATAGTAACATAGCAGGACTGTACTTATTGTCTCACTCTACAATGACAACATGCATATCTAACAAGGCGCGGAAGAGAGGCAATCGAATGTACATGTAGCTCTAGCCGTTGGTCAGAAATGCCGAAAAATATGCAACTAAAAATATTCAAGTTGCAAAGTGAGACGACTGCAGGCGGAAATCTAAACAAAATCTGAAATAAATGTTAGCGAACCGCCCAGAGAAACGTGGACAAAACGAGTGACAAGACAAAAACACTACGCGTTTCAACCTCTTAGGTCTTCTTCAGGTAAGACACAAACGAATAGAACAACGAAATTTCATTTCGCTTTGATCGCTTCAGAGTTCAACGCAAGGAACAAGGCGTTAGTTGTTCTATTCGTGTGTGTGTGTGTGTGTGTGTGTGTGTGTGTGTGTGTGTGTGTGTGTGTGTGTGTGTGCGTGTGTGTGTGTGTGTGTGTGTGTGTGTGTGTTGGGTGGTTAGTTAGATTTGTTTCGTTTTGTTTTGTTTTGTTATCTGGATGGAGTTGGGCGGAGAAGGAAATGTCTGGCGATGAGGTGTTCGGGCGGAGAGGTGACAATGTAGGAGAGAACGACACTGATGAAGATGCAGAGCAAAACAAAACGCAATTTGCTCTACAGGATAGATAGCCAACAGCAGAGCACTGGTTGCTCACAAGTGGGCAACCAAGTGACAAGCATTTGTTACACAAGATGAACAGCCAATTGCATCACAACATGGCCGAATGAACAGCATTTTTGCCTCACGGTGGACACAATTACGACAAACCCCCCCCCCCCCCCCCCCCCCCCCCACCCCCCCCCCCCCCACACACACACCCACCCACACACCACACACACACACACACACACACACACACACCACACACACACACACACACACACACACACACACACACAGGACAACACAGACAGCCAATAAATAGCATTTGTTCCACGAAAATAGACAGGCAAATGAACGTCTTAAATTCTACGAGACAAAAGGTTCAGCAAGAAAAACGGATTTGACCCACAAGACAGCAAAACGAACGGAGTAAGTCTTACAAGATAGACCACTTAACCAACAGCATTACGTGCACAAGAGAGTCAAAAACAGTTTTAGTCTCATAAGATACAGAATCAAACAAACAGAAACAGACTTAAAAGAGAAACTGATGTTTCGCCGAACGAAAAAAGAGAAAGTGCCTGAAGAAAGACAACTAGGTCGAAACGCGCTGTATTTGTCTCAATAATGCGTATGATTTTATCATTCGGGGGAACAGTAATTTTTCTTTTAAGTTTGATTCAAGGTTCGCCTGTAGTGACAGTTAGTAATAACAGCGTCACAAGATGGACAAACCATATGAGCAACAATTCGCCTTAGTTTCATTAAGGAGGCGTCACCCTGCGCGCGCACCAAGCCCATATACGCTACACCACATCTATATAGTCACATCCTTTTGAAGCTAACAGAATCAGCGTCACAAGACAGGAGGGTAAAGACAAACGCTAGAGAGCCAAATCAGCTGCATCAGTTTTACAAGACACTGTACCAAACGAGCTGCCATACTTTCACAAGATCATGAGTCAGAAGAACAACATTAATCTCACAACATACTGAGCCGAATAAACATCATTACTCTTATGAAATAGAGCACCAAAAGATCAGCATCAGTCTCACAAGACAAAGCCAAAGAACAGCATTAGTGTCCTATGATAGAAACAAACCCTCACTTATCCATCACCTCTAAATAATGCGCAGCGCTCGAAATAAAGCGTATGGTGGTGTAGTGTATATGGAGTAGTACGCACGCCGTGACATCTCCTCAATGAAACTGAAATTGATAGAGGCATAAAAACAGTGTTAATCTCATAAGGTAGATTAAGAGGGGAAAAAAATCATTCAGAGCAAAAACAAATCAACTTAGTGTAACAAAAAAGGACCAAAAAGAAAGCTATTTGTCTCACAAAAGTGACAGTTAGTAATAACAGCGTCACAAGATGGACAACCATATGAGCAACAATTCGCCTATAGTTTCATTAAGGAGGCGTCACTGCGCGCGCACCAAGCCCATATACGCTACACCACATCTGCTATGCCATGAGACCACACCACAGAGTGTCCCATAAAAAGAAAAAAAAATAGTTTTTATTTCTTCAAAAATAAGCATCCACACGATCAGCATTTGTCCCACAAGACAGACACCTAAACCAACAGTATTTGTCCCACAAGACAGACACCTAAACCAACGGTATTTGTCCTACAAGACAGACACCTAAAACCAACGGTATTTGTCCCACAAGACAGACATCTAAACCAACGGCATTTGTCCCACAAGACAGACACCTAAACCAACAGTATTTGTCCCACAAGACAGACACCTAAACCAACAGTATTCGTCCTGTAAGACAGATACCTAAACCAACGGTATTTGTCCTTTAAAACAAACACCTAAAACAACAGCATTTTTCGTATAAGACAGGCAGTCAACACGAACATTATTTGTCCCAAAAGATAGACAGCCATACGAACAAGCTCTCCAAGATTATGTCTGTGTGCTGAGAGAGCAAATAACTATCAATTGGTTCCTTTTGCTCGTAAGTCCTGGCACCAACCGTTTAGTTTCCCTCTAGTCCATTTTCAAAAGTCGAGGCCAGCTTGCTTCCAAAACGACTACGAAGATGAAACGACAGCGGTAAATACAGGCTTGTATACACATTGCTTAATAATCTCGTGAAAGAGAGTGAATAGCTGTTTCCAAAGCAAGTGAGAGACTAGGTGTTTTCTAAACAAGTGAGTGATTAGGTGCTTTCAAAACAAGTGAGTGATTAGGGTGCTTTCAAAACAAGTGAGATTAGGTGCTTTCAAAACAAGGAGTCCTACTATCCACCAAGTTTTGCCTTCATACTTCCTCTCAGGAACGCGTTAGATTTGGCGCTGTGCCAGACATGGGTTTAGCCTGAGGATGAGAGTCATGAGTGGCATTTCTTTGAGCTGTGCTGGCAGGACAACAACACGTGACCTCAGGGTCTGTTTCGCTGGATCATTTTTTTTTCTTGTCAATGTGCCTTCCCTCCTTTTTGAGCACTGCGGTCTAGACATCGGAGTCTTCAATTCAAAGATGTTGTTCTTTCTTTTACCGATGGGCGGAAAGAAGACACAGAGCTCTAAATGCGGGTTTTTCTTTTTCAGAGGACATGAATGCGTGGCAATAGTTTTTTACGCAGTAGAGAGAGCGAGGGAGACAAATTAGGACTTCAGGGCCGGTAACTCCCCACTCCAAAAAAAAAAAAACTTACGTTTGTTTTCCTTTTGAAACGTCAAATATATCCTTACTGAATAGCCGATTGGGGTTATTATAAAGAGAGGAGTGGTGTGTCAGAAGTCAGGGTTCGGCCATTTCTAGCATACAGTATAATATTTACATAGTGACTGTGGACTTCAGTGATAGACTCCCATAACTGACCTCTTGTATATTGCACAAAACCAAAAAAAAAAATCCAGAAAATTCAAGAATTCAATTGAAGCACAGTCGACTTATTTTCTTAGCCAGTCAATCTCAATTTAAGTTCCTGTTGTCTTTAGCCAGCTGTCCACAAGCGGCTGTAACACAGGGCTGTCATCTGGTAGAAATCAGTTCCCCACACAGTTCAGAAGTTAGCCATGTCTGACCGGCTTATTCGTTTGCGGATGTCGTGTAAGTAGAGCCAAGCTTTCATCATCTTCAGCAACGTTGGGAAAGGAGTCTTTAGTCTTTATCTGTTTGTTTCAAAGTCTGGTGAAGACTGCCCAAACAGTTAACTTCGTTTCTTCTGCAGAAGTCATTTGAAACCAAAGGAAGAGCAACAATGTCATGCTTTTTGTTACACACAAAAAGATGAAACAGACTGCTTTCACACACCAATCACTAATCAGTAATTTCATATGCACTAACTATCATAAACCTTTCAACATCACTATTGAATCTGCGAGT